>BSBK01003198.1:1205000-1465000 GCA_027943335.1 Chamaecyparis obtusa
TGAAGGAAGAAACTGCAAACTCTATCAAGAAGTAACTGTTGATCTGAAGAACCTCCATTGAAATAGAACGTGACCAGGTAGAGAAGACTGTAATCTACATGAGTTCCCTCAAATGACACTACTCGAATCAGGAGGCAAACAATTGAACTCAAAGATACAGATGGCATAAAACACCAAAGTCTGAAGAGTTGATCAAATCAAAGATGGAAGTGTGCCTCCAAAAAATAGGAATGAAAGAGTGTCCATATGGTAAATGATCCATCTCACTGAAATGCATACGTACGCAACCATTGCATCCGCCTAGTACATAGGATCAAATATTAAATACATAGCTCACTCCATCGAACCAAGGAAGCATAAGGACCAATAGTAGAAACCCCCCAATAATGTTGACAAGGGAGAGGTGACAGGTACACTGAAAATATTTTCCAATATTAACTGCATCATGAAGAACCAAGAACATCAAAGGTGCAAAGAAAGTACAAACATATATAAAGATATCTTGAGGCTAATGTCATGGAAGGAACACTCACTTGAAAAAAGTAGATGGCAAACAAAGGCAAACATCAAACCCCCCATGACACTTTATAATGGAGTACGAGTACAAAAAGCACAAACATGTGCAAGATCCCAAACATGCAATAGAATGACACTTTATCTTAGTGTGTTTGCATAAAAGAATGCTTACAAATGATGTATACAATACTCAAAGAAGAGGTAAGGCTTCTAAAATAAGAAGAACAACCAAAGAAGAGCCATCCCATACAGGGAAGAGATCCCAAGACCTGAAACATTCAAGATACTCACCAAAGTGCAGAAATGCAAAAAACTAAATAAAATATACTTGGATTAGAATCTGGAAAAAGGACTCATAGCACTGGAAAGATTACAAAACAAGATTTCCAACGATATATCATTTGCCAAAAAAGGAGTATGAATGCGCAAGATATGGCTCCCGGAGTGTGAAAAGGAACTTCTAATTTTGAAAGAAAAAATCACCTTCGGAAAAGAAAAATCAAAAATTCAAAACTTCATATCTACATAGATCTCAAAAAGAGCTTTCTGACGATATCTCGTTTGCCCAATTTTGACACTGTATGCTGAAGTTATGAGAAAAAAACAGACACGTGCTCCGGAATGGCCCAAATGGTGCATGAAGAATGTTGATGTGTGCTGATGTCAGCAAGTAACGAGCTTAAATTTGATGGTTGTATGACCATCACCGCAAAAAAAAGAATAGGCCCTAGGGGCCAAAAATTTTGGCCCTAGTCTCCACATGACCAGGGAGCTTGCGGAGGGGGCTAGGCTGCAAAGGCACCTGGGGGCTTGTTGGTTGGCTCCATATGACCAACTGCTCTACCAAAAGGGGCTAAACCCGGGCGGTTACCGTGCGCTAACTGCGGGATCACCGGCGGTTACACCAGCCGGGACCGCGGCCCGCCAGTAGTGACATCGGTGATGACTATGGTGTCACCGGCGAACACCGCGAGCGGTGACCGCAGGCCGCCCTGCCATGGTCACTCGATGGTAGTCGGGTGGCCGTCGGGTGGCACACCTATTTCAATTTATTTTTTTTGCTCATGCACCTCAGGAAGCATGTCACGGTTGTACTACCCTAGTGTAAAAAAATTTGCCCCAAAATGCAAAGTTGTCCAAATTAGACAAATTTTATATGGAAATAGGGGTTCTTGTGTGCTCTAAACACAACGATGACATCTGTTTGAGCCCAAATTGACCAAAAAAAGAGGTCCCCCCAGATCCAATAGAAAATCCTGTGAAAATTGTAGATATGGCGACCAAGGCCAAATCTCTCAGGAAGAGAATAGGGGCATGAAGATCTGGAGTTCTAATACCATGTTGGAGTTGATGAGAAAACAACCCACAACTCCCAAGAACACCTACATGTAAACACTTGTCACAGAAAGAGATAAGCAAAAGCTATGAAGACCTAAATGCAAGGATCTATGAAAGATGAGACATTCTTGATGTGCAAAAATAAAAGTTACAATCAAATAAAAAAGAATGTGTTATGTTTACAAGAGAGATCAATCCTTATAAAAGGAGATCAAAACCCTAAAAGGAAACCTAGGTTGCATAATAATAATTAATAAAAGAATTAATCATTATATGCATAAAGTTTAGCTTAAGTAAAGAAAGAGGTAATAAGTGACTTAATAATTAAATCAATATGATTTAATTAATAAGCAAAACAACTTATTACTCTAACAATCATCAAAGGTGATTTTATGTAGTCATGCATTTGTTGTTCCCAACCTTACTCTAAGGCCTTATTTATTTAAACATTTTTCTCCCTAAGTGAATAGGAATATAGTGAAAAATGGTGATGAACTAAAGGTTTTCATATAAGAAAACTATAAAAGGAATGGGAGTAAAGTTTGTAAACTCACTAAAGCTTAAGAATGGAGATGAGTACAAATAATAAAGTTGCATCAAGAGATTGATGTCATTATGTGTTACACTTGAGGTTTGCAAGTATCTCACAAACATGGTTGCATGGAAATAGGAAGTAATTTCACAACTTTGATATTATATAAAAGTATGATACATAGGACATGTCATCGCAAGGAGCTATTTCTTGGTGTCCATTTTCCCTCTCCAATTGTGGAGATGAGAGATGATGCAGCTACAAGAAGAGTATGTTGAAGATCAATATATGGAGGATCGTCCCTATAATAAAAATGTACTATAAAAAATAAAAATAAACTGAATCTTGTGGAAAACCCATACAAATGTGATAGGTTCATGACAATTTTTTTATAAAAATGATTAACTGGGCAAAATTAAATCATGTCATTTTTCACTACGCAATCTAAGAACCAAAGATTCATTAATTTTTGGGAGTCACTTTCCAAAGTTCATTTTAGTCCAACAAGTATCATTGTCATCCTCATCAAAGGATGGCAACAATGTTGAAAGCATTTGATTAGTTTGATTTAAGAGAGATGCATGTGTGACATTCCTTTGCATGAGACAAATTTGAGGACCAAACAATCTTACTTACATTGAATGGATGAGGAATGGGGATGTAAACCTCAATAGATTTTCAAATTTCCTCTTGAGATGTGGATGGAAATGTATTCACCAAAGCTTTTCTACCTAAAGAAGATTTTTGAAAAAGTGGGGCAATAGGTCTACATTTAAGAGAAGTCGAAAGCATATGCTTCCAAAGATGCAACTACAATATATTTTGTTTTCCTACACTTTATTTATTTACTTGCTCTCCTTATTAAGAACTACCAACTACTTCACTAAGTTGACCACCACTCAAGCCATTGAAGGGGATTTAGAAGAACTTTTCACCTCCCACAATTTCGCATTTGGAAATTTGCTATCCTAAACCTGCTTTAGTAAAGACCTTGGAGATGCAATGTCCAATTCATCAAAAGATTTAAGGAGTTCCTTATTAACAAATAAATATGATAAAATTGCTCATTTATACTCAATAAGTTTTCTTGATAAGGAAGGCTTAAATAGTTAGTAGCAATATTCCACTTGAAATAATTTTCAAATTGAGTACACATTTTTTCATGATATAGAAGTTCTTTCCGTGACCTCTCTTCAACCTCCCTTCAACAAACAAGCCTTTTAACATGTCAATCTTTACACCTATACAAGCCATTGTTGAATGAATTAACCCATTGGTTGTTGTGTCAATTAACAAGAATATATTTGGTACATTTCTAATACCTTGAAAACATGAATCAACCTAGATTTTGAGAGACAAATGTACCCACATATGAATAAGTGAGAAAGACTCTATTATTGAATTAAAAATCAAAAACTAAGATTTAATCAATGAAACACAGATATCCCAAAACCAAGGCCCATGACCTAGTGTACTGTCCATCCTACAAATGTACATAACTATATAAAGAAACCTTGAGTGCTTGAATATATCTCTATCGAATCCCTAAGATGTGATTTCCATTTGTTAGAGAACCACAAATGCACATAAACTGGATTGGGCTATTGACTAAATGAATCCATTTACAACGTATCATATTGAGAGACCAACGTGTACCACATGAGAACTTGAAATTTGTATCAATTACAAAAGCAGAAGCATCATGTGTAGAAGACACACCTGACATCATTGTTGCCACATTCTATTTGTATTCCATATTTATGCCTACCTCATTAGGCGTAATAGAAGCTATCAAGCCAACATCATCATCTTACAAGGGACCCATAAAACCAACAACCAAGACAACATCAACAAATTTCATAACAAGCTCATTTGATTCATGACATTTTTTCCAGATCCCCAAAATCCTCAAGAATACCAATCGCCTTAAAATTTATTTATAGTTTGTTAGATGAAAGAAGTCATCTTTAACTTTTAATTTAATTTTATAATTTTATTAATGTATTCCTAGATTTGTTAATTGTAAAGTTTTATAATTCTATAGCTTTGTTATTAGTTTTTTAACTTTAATATATGAATAAAACGTGACTACAGCATAAAAATTTATCTGTGACAGATCTCGTCATATTATGAATACATAATTTGGCCTGTACATGGTGAAGCTCCTAGAGAAGAAGAAGAATCTGTACTCTATTCAACAGAATTTGGCCTGTACATTGTGAATCTTCTAATGAAGAAGAATAATCTGTACTCTATTCCACAGAATTTGGCCTGTACATTGTAGATTTCTCAGAGAAAGAAAATAGTTGTTATCTACTACAAAGCAAATAAAATAATATGTACTCTATTTCAATTTAATTCTTTGACCCGGATAAATTAAGTCAGGGTTCTGTATTTCAGAGTTCATAAAGGCTAACTCCTTCCAATTGGATTTGCCAGCTCTTTTGGATATGTCTGATAGTGTATCTCCTTCCTTAATCTCAAATTCTTTTTGTTTCCTGCTGTTCAGCGGCCATCAAAAGATTAGAAAAAAATTGCCACCATAATTTGAAAGTGGCTAATAATGAAACATTCCATGAGTACCAGCAGAATTCTCTCTACAATTTTTTTTCCTTTTTTTTCAATTTGTAGTGGTTTCGAAGGCGAATTGTATCAATGTCATATAAAAGAGAAACCAGCTTTTTAATAAAAAAAATAGAGAAATAATATTCCTGTGTTAAGATAAAACGAGCATACGATGAAACCCACTTTTTTCTATGTCATGTTTGGATTTATACCTATTCCACAATCGTATTGCCCCCATGGTTACTCCAACAGCTATTCCACCAGCAAAAACTGAGATCCATAGCCTTTTCCTTGAAGACTTTCTTGTGTGCTTATTTTCTTCTGATTCATCCTTTTCAAGGCTTCTTTTTTCCTAAAAAATCATGGGAGATTTTGAAAGTAAATACTTAGAAGGCAAGTTTGTCAAAAAGATTTTAGTAAGAAGTTGAGAAATCAGGCAGTAACACAAATCAAAATATAAATTGGAAAGTTTAAGATTAATAGAAGCAGGTTAAGGTGTTGCATTACAGTTTCCTTTTGTTGGATTTTGTAGTCATTGTCATGCTCATAATCTGCTGAAGATGGAAATTGGTTTCCACTATCACTGGCAATCAATGCGTTTTGCTCTGGAATTTCAGATGGCTTGAAGTTTCTAAATGGGCAATAATCAGAATTGATATGATCTTCTTTGTAAAAGTCTGACGTGACAATGTCCATATTACTTGCCTCTGATCTATTTGGCTCAACAGCCTTAATGTTATTCCCCATTTTAAGATTTCCAGCATTATCAACAGCAGCAATATCTGGTCTCAGAGGTTTTCCCAAGTCATGGTCAACATTATTTGGCTCTATCCCATTCCTGTCATTGGAAACACTATCATCTTCAATCACAACTTTAGAGTTGATATCCAATGTTTTTCCATTTGAAGGATTGGCAACACAAGAATAATCTGATTTAAGCACATTTTTAGTGTCATTATTGACTTCATCTGTTTGTAACTCACTGTCAACATGGAGAGCACACTCTACTTCAGTCACAAGTGGACAGTTGATATCCCCCGTTTTCATATATGCAGCATTATCAACACCTACTGTTTCTGGTCTGAACATATTTATGGAGTCATTATTAATTTTCTCTGATATCAACATATTCCCAACATGGGCAGCACTCTCGACTTCACCCATAACTGGACAGTTGATATACCCTGTTTTAATATGCACAGTATTGTTAACTCCTACAGTCTCTAGTTTCAGCATATTTATGGAGCCATTGGCATTGTCATTTGCTAGGAAGACATTCCCAGCATCAACAACATTATCGTTGTTGGCCACAACTCCACCATTGATATCATTGGTTTTCACATTTGTTGAACTATCAGTATCTAATTTCAGTACATTTCTGCCATTTTCATCAATATTGTCTCCTTCCAATTTAATCTTAGGATTAACAATGCTCTCTAGCTCCGTTGCAACTGGACAGTTTATATCTCCTGTTTTTATATCCTGAGCACTGTCAAAACTAATAGTCGCTAATTGCAGCGTATTACTAGTGTCATCAACAGCACGAAGTGCTTTGAAACCATTAGCAGCACAGGCAGTATGATCCTCTGCAATCACAACAGAACAGCCAATATCCACCATTTGCACATCCATAGCACTGTCAATATCAATAATCTTTGAGCTCATCCCATTGGCAGACCCATAGTCAATATTAACTGCTTCCGACCCATTCCACTCATTAATAATGCTAGCTTCTTCAACCACAACTCCATTGTTGGAACCTCTTGTTCTCATATTTACACCACTTTCAAAACTAGTATCTGACTTCAACACCTTTTCCAGATGATTAGTAACATCTTCCTCCAAACCATTCTCAGCATTGACAGCACTCTTTACTTCAGTAACATCCAGGAAGTTAATATGTCCTATTTTCATATTCAAAGCATTGTCAACACCAACATTATCTGGTTTCAGCACATATTTAGAATCATGGTCATTATTATCTGCACTGAATCCATTATCATCATTTGCAATACAATCTTCTTCAGTCACATCTGTACAGTTAGTTTCCTCAGTTTCCATATTCACAACACTGCAAATATCAAGAGTCTCCAACTCCGGGACTTCTTTTGAATTTTCATTTACATTCCTAGCATTGGCAACACATATTTCTTCAAACATAACTGCACAGTTAATTTTCCCCATTTGCGTATCTGCGGGACTGTCAACAGCAACAAGAGCCGGTTTCAACACATTCATAGAGTCACCATCAACATTATCTGATTTAATCCCATCCCCGGAATCAACAATACATTCTTCTTTAATCAATACTAAACAATTAATCTTCACTTTCATATCTCCAGCATTGTCAACCTCAACAGACTGTCTGCAGTCATTGTCAATATCTGCTTGTGAAGCATTTGCAGTGTTAACATTATGTTCTTCAGTCACGTTTGTACAATTGATTTCAGCAGTTCTCATATGCTTAGCATTGTGAATATCAACAATCTCAGATTTCAAAATAGCTTTGTATTCATTAACTATTTCGGCTTCCAACTCCTTCTGAGCACTCAGAGTACCATCTTCAGTGCACACGTATGCAAAGTTGATATCCCCTGTTTGCTTATTCGCCACACTGTCAACAACAAGAATCTCTGATTTCAGCATATTCATGGATGCATGATCAACATTATCTGTGTCCAACCCATTCCCTACAAGATTGACAAAGGTATCTTCTACAGTTGCAAATGTGCAATTGATATCACCAGTTTTCACACTCATAGCTCTCTCAGCATCAACAATATCTGCTTCCAAATTATTTTGGCAATTGTCAATATTATAAGCTACAAAATTGTTACCTGAAGTGACAACACTATCTTCCTCGGTATCAATTGCACAATTGATATCACCTGTTTTTATATTTGCAGGACTGTCAACAACAGTCTCTGATTTCGGCAACTTTGCAAATTCATCAGCAACATTATTTGATTCCAAACCCTTCCCAGAAGTAGCAACATGCTCTTCTTCAACCTCCACTTTACATGCAATATCCATACCGTCTATTTTCGGCACACTAACACTTGTATCCACCATATCAATGCTCTCTCCTTTTAGTGTGACTCCATAGTCTATATCCAAATTCTTCTTGTTCACACACTGATCAGTGTTAATACTAACTTCTGGAGAAAATTTGTTGTCACGAAATAGACAGTATGTTTTTTGGTTATATTTGGGGCCAACATCCAAGCTCTCTAATTCTTGTGCATTTGTGGGGCCACCATCGAATTCCTCTTTGTGTAGGACATTGTTATAGACATCCATATTATTTAGTTCTCCTTGTTCAGTACCTTTGGAGACAAACATAAAAGTAGAATGTCCACGTTCCTCATAAGCATCATAACATATGAAATCTGTTATCAATGAAGAATCAGTGGTCGCAAGAAAAGACTCCTTTGCATTTGGCATGGAATCAACGTCCATGTTATCTGCATTTGATACATTGGCTGTCCCCAAGTCAACAATAACTGTCTGTGAGGTGTTTCCATAATCTGTTTTTATGTCACATACGAAATCTATATCTATATATTTTGTTTGTGGTTCATGCACGTAACAACCAATAACATTATGGGCATGTAATACTTTTGTTTTATCAGTGTAAATGTTTAATGCTTGTGGGAAATTCATACAGTAAGAATCCACACACTCTCCTTCCAACCCATTTTGATGACTGGAATCCAACCTCCCTAATTTTGGTGCATCAGTGGGTCCAACATCAACTCCCCATTCTTTTGGCACATTTTTAAAATCAACTTTCACATCATCTGTAGTTCTTTCTACAAAATCATCAGAGACTTGCACTGAACTGGAATGTGCATATCCGCCATTAACAGTGTCACTCAGATGGTGTGAATTGTTATTCACCTTAGACACAGAGGAAGGAACACTGATAGTGTCCAAAGGCTCTACTTTCAAGCAGTCGACATCAGTGCCTCCTGTTTTTGGAACATTTTCATTCAACGTATGAAGAATGCCTTCTTTTGGCATGGTTACATGGTCGATATCAACAGCATTTAGTTTTCCCTTGCTTGGATAATCCATGGCTAAAAACTCACTTTCCAGTTCTTTTACATTGTAATAATTAACATTATTGATATGAATATCAAATACCATTGCTGGATTGGTATCATAACTAACTGCCACTGGTGTTATATTTTTTATTTCTCCAATGAGGGGATCTTTTTCATTATTATCTGTGGGATATTCATTAACAAATTTGTCATCATTACTCAATGGAGTTGGAGGATGGTTAATTTCAGTGGTGTTATTTACAGTCAAACAACCTGATGTTTCTAAGTAAATATTGAGAGCATCTGTTAGGAATGTATCTTTGATTCTAAAAAATTCATTGTCTTTCTGGTCACTATCATTTTCTGGTACCAAAGGAGGTTTAACATCACTGAGAGAATCCCTTACAGATGAACCCCCTAATGTTGAACTTTTGGAATAAGAACCATGAATTGCAGATTGTGGGCTTCTTGGAGACACTGAATGACTGCTAATAGTCGCAACACTACTCTCTCCCCAAAAAGAATCTGAGATTTCATAAACAGCAGATTTTAATTTATTTTCTGCTTCATCAGGGTCCTCAGTTGATACTTCAGGTGGACTTGCAAAGAACGGCTGATTGTTCTTTCCAAAAAACAAACACGTGATCAGATATGTGTATGATTAGTGGATAAAATTGTCACTGCAATAAAATACATAAACTGCATACCATTCTGCCCTACTTAATCTCAGAGTCTTTTTATATTTCTACTAACCTTTTCTGATCCTTTCTTTGTTTCTGGATCAAGGTTGGAAGTTATATTTGACATACTATACATGTCCTGCTTTAAATATTTTTGCATAACATCAACCATGTCTGGGGACATGGATAGGAGATCCGTGACAAGATCAAAATCAGGCACCTGTTACAAAACCAATATGATCTTTTTAATTCCAACAATATTTTTCAAATCTCAGACTTGACAAAGTTATGAACAAATTTTTCGAAATACAGAAGGGTGACACCATCTGAAAAAAATTCATACATCTAAATCATTTGAATGGGCTTTCTTTGATAAAGCTCGAATGCATAGACAAACTCTTCTAACATCTCTCTTCTCCACAGCATCAGGTGGAGAGAATAGATCTACACTAGTGAGCCCCATCTTCTTACAGATCTGTACTAAAACAGTTTTGTGATCTTGGTCAACAAACACAACAAAATAAGACCATAGCTTCCTTAAATTGCTTTTAAAAGTGCAATAAGCCAACTGAAGGACATACAAACTCATTCACATATATCTTGTCCCATTACTAATCTCTCACAGGATGGCAGGCCACACAACCTCAGAAAGTGGTATTATCTTGAATTATTAAAATCAAAATATGAATTGTACTTGAAATATATTTGGAACGGGTAAGTGCATTTAATGCAAAATTAAAATTGTATTCACCATTTCACATATAGATCATGACATTTTCTTCCAAGGACGCCATAATTTCTTTCCTTTTATCCAGATATCCAATTCAGAAAGGAGATACACTATGCATTTAAATTTAAAGTGCATCGATGAAGGAAAACCTAAGTAAAATGACACTACCTTCAGAAATGCATCAATATATGAATAAGGCAAATACTTGCCACTCTGCTTTCCAAAGTGATTTGCTTCTGAAACTGGAGAGTCAATCTTTTCGTCAAATTTATTTTCCATCAATTTACTGATTAGCTTTGAAATTTTATACCTGCAAACTCATTAAAGAATCACAAAAGTTTAACTTCAAAAAAATTAAATCAATTATACCTTTTAACATAAGTGGAAAAGTGATTAAAAAGATACAAGGTGAAAATGGTGTAATATACTTTTAGAAACATTAATATTTTTTTTTTCAAAAAGCAAGACATAAAAATTAGGCTAAGCCAGGAACCAGTACTGGAGATTCATTAAGATAAACAACATATTGGAATGAGCTTGTGAAATAGGTAGCAGTTGTGTGTCAGTGGGCAAAAACGATTCATTCTGGGACTCTTGAAATTATACACAAGGCAACTCACCGTAATCGTGTGGTAGGTAAAACCTTGAAATGGTATAGATGAGGGATGGAAGCATATGTAGAAGGAGAGATATAAAAATGATTATTAAATGTAGTAGGTATTTTTACGAAGCATCTAACAAATGCAAGGTAATTTAAAAACCCTGTAAAACCTTGCTCAGGGCATTATCCTGGCGTTTCTATACCAGTAAAAACTAAAAACTTTCTATTCCGATGGTTATATGGTTTCTGGAGTTCCTGCATTGCATCTGATAATCTACTAAGTGCAAGTGTTTATTGCATGAAAGCCAGAGAATGATGGATTTCCCCCATCTTCTATACAACAAAAAAGTAGTTTTTCTATTTTATAACTTACAGGATTTCTCCATCTGCAAGTAAATCTGCAACAGTTTCTTCTTCATCATAACTTTTCTCTAAAACGTTCTCTATCCATATTTTAGCTTGTGTCTGCAATTAAGGAAAATAAGAAAATGTGTCAAATATAAATTAATAACATTATTAAATTTGCAGGTGTGGAAAATATTGAAAAGAGTACCAAACTATCACACTAACTGTTAACACCAAGACTTATTAGTTTCAGAAATCAAAACTCCACTGGCAACAGCGGATTATGGCAGTTGTTCATTTTATCAACTTCAAACTTACAAATCACAACAAATACTATGAGCAAATAAGCAAGGGTTTAAGCTTCTTAAACTTACATAGTTGCAGTCAGCTAGGGATACTGAAGCCGGAGTACTAATAAGATAAATAACCTCCTAAAGAGTCCTATACTGGGTGCAAGTCCCTAGGATGACAATTGAAGCCACGTTAAGGTTCATTCTGCCAGTTTCATACCCATTTCCTCACACCTCTCATCTGATGCACCGAGTCCAGAGTTTAACAGTAATCATCAATACCCTCGTCATAGCCACAGGCTGACCATTGAGACAAATTGGGTGAATACATGGCGCTAGCTCTAGCATATTTCTTCTCAAGCGTAATAGCAAGTATGCAGGATAATTTTCAGGAAATGCTACTAACTCCAGCATGTTTCCGCTCAAAGCATTAAAAAGGCATTGGGCCAATTTGCGAGGGAATCCCAGTCAGGATAAGTTTCACATTTGGATAAAAAGTAATATAAATTGTTAAAATCCACACTAGCATGTGGAGAAATCTAAAACTCCTTATAATCTGCAAGGTTTGATAATTAATTTGACCAAATTTTGAAAAATGAATTTGTTTGCTTTAAAATTGAAGTCCCAGATAATATTTTTCTAAGCTCATTACGACACCTTATTAGAAAATCCTCATTATGGCTTCCCATACAATAGAAAAATATTATATTACAAGGGAAAAAGATTCTCCATACAGCAGCAATAATTCAATCCACTAGCACACACTAAGAATAACAGCAAAAATGTCATCCCACAATCAAATGCCCCCTGTATCATTAATGCTGCTGAACAGAGCCCAAAACAGGACCTCGTATACTCATTTGGGTTTAATTGAATTCCTCAATGCGGGTTAATGCTGAAGTTGTAAAGATTTCTGTGACAACTTCACCACTTGAACCACCACTCGCAAAACAGGCACATTAAGTATATCACAGAATCTACACAGAATTGCAGTGACAAACTCGAACTGAAAACAGAAATTTTACCGTCAAAAATTCAGTGTCCAGGTCTCTGAAACTACTGCCGGAGGAACCACAGCTCATTCTTCTCGATGATTTCTTTCCTTCTCGCGAACTCATTTTTCTCGAGAAGTTAGGTAGAGCAGGAGAATTCTATAATAATGGTGATGTGGTGCGTATTGCTTGTACAGTTTTGGGGCTCTATTTCCCGGTCGCCATGGTTCGTATTTCATGGCGGTTGACTTGTGTAGCGGGTTGTACAAATAAGCCAGTTTTCGTTGACTGTACGCCAAACCTTGCGAGGGGATGTTCTGATGCCCTTTTCTGCCATGACCTTTTACTGTTGAGCTTCGAAAGCTTTTTTCCGTTCTTATTCGACTTCTTTTGTTCTCTTCTTTGTTCACATTGATATTATGTTTCTTTGTGATGGGGGCACGAGTGGAGGGGAGGCTTTTCAATGGTATTTATGTTTATAAAAGTGAGAGGAAAATAATCTTGTATAATTTAAAATTTGTTGAAGGGGTAGATGGTTTAAAAGAAGCCAAAATGGTTTAAATGAGACATGTCAATTTTAATAATTATTTATTTATTTATTTATTTATATATAGTAATTGGTATCATATTTAAAAGTTGGTAATGTTCAGAAAAAATTATAAGTGTCTAATGTAATATGAAGTATCTTGTCTATTTGTAGTCATATTTTTTATATTTGATGATACAAAATATATGTTTTTATTAAGTTTAGCAGCATAATAAGAGGGTTGACTCTTACAAAATTACAACCAAAGGCATCAAGAGATCAACATCACATTAACAAAGGTGTTGGCTATTACAAGTAAAGGTCATTAATGATACACTATCAATAGAGTTAGTAGCTCTCCTCGAAAAGACTTATTTTAGAGAACAAGAGGCCACAACTAGCCACTTACAACATAGAGGCCAAAAAGCCCATTAACAACACAGCCAAAAAAGGTCATTGACATATACAAAAATATATGTTATTCTTAATATGTTTATTGCTTTATAAATTACATGTCAATGTATGACTTATAGGCAAAAGAAGTGATTATAGGATATTTAGGATTGTGCCTTGGTCAAGCTTATAATGAAAATGCTTCAACATAAGTATTGAGAGAGTTGGAGGTATGTAGTTGAATAATATCAATGCATTCACCAAGATAGGTGTGTACAAGGATAGATTAAGTGGTCACATAAAATAAAGATGTGTGGATGTGTTAGAGAATCATGTTGGATCATTTTCATCTTTAGTTGCACACTTGAATAAATAGGCTTAGGACTAATATTATCATTGCCATCAATGAGGGTTATGGTTTGGAAAGAAGGGAATGTGTTTAGGTGGCAAGTATTAGGTTTGAATGTGTATGACACTATTATGAAAAAGAGTGTTCAAGTGGACAAAATATCAACACATTGTGTCACTTTCTTAGTTGTTGAAGTAGTGCAAACATGGATGAAAGTAAAGATATGATATTTCCACAATCCATAATCAATTAAGCTATAGATTTCTGGAGAAGATTGTGTTTAAGTTTTTGAATCAACATTTCATATCACACTCTATGATCCATCATTGGGATACAAGAGAGCTAAGAAACATAAGATGATGGATCGCGGAGTGTGATTTGAAACATTGATTCAAAAACTTACACGCAATCTTCTCCTTAAATATATATAGCTTAATGGATGAAAGTAATGTGAGGGGTCTTAATTAGTTAAGATGAGGTGTTTTATGAGTGATTTGTGATCTAGGAGAGTTTAAACTAGTTCAAATTAAATGTTTATTGTAGGCAAGCACTAAACCAATCCAAATTTTCATCTCTAGAATATTTAAAATGTAGATTTCATGTAGAGTATTGTTAGTGATGAATCATTATTTAAGTGCCTAAAAACATGCTAGAAATAAGTCTTTTTATTATTATTGGGAGGGTAAACATCTTCAAGCACTTGATTATTGATCTTTTGCATCTTATTGCAAAGGACTAAGGAATGATTATTGATCTCCTTCTATAAACACATAAAATATCTATTTCATATATATCACCTAATTCATCTAATTATCATGTGAACCCTAATTTCATAGAATTCATTTAATCATCTTATCTCCTACTACACACATGTCACTACCTTATCATCTAACAACTAACAAATTAATTAAATGATTCCTAAGTTGTTTAACTACTATTATTCAACAATTCATCCACATTAATTAGATAATTTATTTCTCTCATCCACATTAATTAAATGATTTGTAACTTTTAATTAATCTCGTCTTTTTCTTCTAGTTCACAATAATTAAATATCTTTTATTAACTAACATTTCCTCCATAATTAAATAAAATAAAATAATTTATTATTAAGTTACCTTTTTTCTAAATTTATTTTGTCTATAAATAAATAATATTAATATTTTATTTATTTTTCATCATGCACTTGATATAAATAAATTTTAATTATTTAATTATATTACTAAATTTGCATACACCTCTAACACATAGTTCACTCACACGCGCTCTCAGTCTACTCATTTATCAATTTCACTTAACTCGTCCATGCAATCAATTGACTAATCCATACATTCAATGAACTCCTAGTGTTAGTCTCTTACAAGGAAACATGTCACATTCACATTCATCTACAACTGTCAATTTTTTTATTTGTCAATTCTTCTAATCAATCTCAATCATTGATCAAATGCAAGTCCGATATATAAATGAAACTTATATTTCATCATTCATCAAACATTTAACATTATCATTTACATGATCATTTTTTTCCTATTTGATGCAGGAGCATCCTGGGTTGCCTTACTATCCTGCTCATCTTTGTTCATTCTACCAGAAAGTGTCGAGTTGCAGCCATTGCCGAGTTGTCTAGTGTTGGTCAAGTTCCTATATGTGCTGAGTTGTCCAGTGTTGGCCGAGTTCTTGTATGTGTCGAGTTGTCCAATGTTGGTCAGGCGTTCCTTCCTGTGCCAAGTGAACCTGATGTTTGTTGATGCTCGGTTCTTCTTTGACCAAGTTTGTATGTGATTGGTTCTTAGTTCTGACTTATGTATTTAATTTAGGTTGTGAATTCAATGTAAGGATCTTGTCTTGGGATGTGTGCAAACTATTTTGGTGGTCGACCTTCTTTTATGTAATGTTCTAGAATCTTTTGTAAGCTATTTTGGAAGTATAAATAGGGTTGTCTAGGTGTAGAAGAAGTAATAAGGATAGATAGATATAGAGATATAGTGAGAAGATAAAAAGAAGAAATCTTGTTGGTCGTAACCCAGAAGGCTTCATAGTCAGGCATGTATGCGGATAATTGGATGATTTAAATAAAGAATGTGATGTTCCTTCTCTCCTTGGTGTTGTTCTATGTGTTGTTTTCTTCCATCGAGCTTACTTTGCAAGGTGGCTAGATAGTTAGGTGTACCCTTGGCCCTAGCTATTCAGGTCCCTCCTTGTGCCACTATTAAAGCATCATTAAGTATCAAGTATCAATCTCACATCCAATGAATGCTTCCATCATGTTGATGAATTGAGCAGCCAAAATATAAAAGAAAATTTCATGAGGCTAAGTAAAATTTATGTGTGAATTTGATTCACGTATTTATCTTATGCTTCATTAAGTGATTGATTGATTGTGAGTTTGATTTTATGCATTTATATTATGCTTCATTAAGTGATTGATTTATTATGAATAGGGTTTTAGTGTTATTCTTGATTTTGCAATTTGTAATTTCATTCATCTATGTATGGTAGTGGTGAATAGGTTGGGGTCTAGCTCATATGACTAGCAAAGTGACCCTTCCCTACTATCTATGGGTGGAATCCTTCATTTCATGAAGATTACGGCCCCTTACTATCTATAGGCTATAACTAGAATTCTAGAATTCCATTATATGATTCCCTTACCCCCCGCTGGAGAATTTGCCATCATTAGAAGATTGTAGAGAAGAGGGAAGGGGCATTTTGGCACGATTAATTAAACCACATCCTTGATTTTAATAGTTTTGTGAGTCTACATTTTCAAATGTTACAAGTTTATAATGATGCAATTGATTCAACATTCGGCACGTATGATGCATAGAAATATGTATATGATGCATATAATGGCACATCTGATTTTTTAGGACTTTGTCTCTCCTATTTTGCAAATTAGTGTAATTGGTTGATAGATTGTTACACATAATGTACAGATTAGTGCATATGATACATGAAATGGTACATATGATATGCAAAATGGCACATATATTTTTTTAGGGTTTTGTGCCTTTTGATTTGTCAATCATTATATATGATTGATAGATTCTAACACTTTGATTGATAAATCGTCATATTTTATTGATAAATTCTCACATCTAATTGACTAATGTTTGCATTTGATTAATAGATTTGTGCATATGATTGATAGATTGTTGCATTTGGTTGATAAATTATTGTGGCCAACTAACAAATTCTTACATTCAATTGAATTTTTTTACATATGATTGATTAAGTGATTCATATGATGCATAAAGAAATGTATTTGATGCAAAGAATGGTGCATATGATGCACAAAGCATTGCATTTGATGAAACAAATAGGTTGTTTTATGAAATCAAGTATAATTTTTGCATAGATTAGAATATTGTTATTAAAAAAAGGATTGGAAATCTAGTTCAATATTTACATTGTGGTTTAATTTATTTTTCTAGATATTTCACAAAAATGGGTAAATTTATTCTAATTTGCCCCTTTTTCAGACTTCAATTTCTCATAACTTCTTTATCTGATATCATTTTTTAGTAGTTTTTCTAAAACTATGAGAAAAATATAAGGAATCCACTTTTGGTGTGTTTTATATGAATTGGAGATTATCCTTTTTTGGATAACCATTTAGTGATCTTGGCAATCATTAGGAGAAAGCAAGGTAATTATAAACTACTAACATATCTGGTGTAGGGATTGCCTTTTTTTTAATTTAAAATTAGTTGTAAATATTGATTTATAGTGGTAAATGAACATGTATTTGATGCTTATGTGATATTTAGGTTTGTATCCTCTCCCCTTATGCTAGTGTGAACTAGGGGATTACAAGTCCCTTTTAGCCTATGTATTTGTTATTTTTACTGAAGGAGTACTAAGCTTGTGTTTTCTCTCCTTTATGCTACATGTGAGCCTAGAGATCAAAGAAAAATAGTAGTATCTTTATTTTTTATTTTTAGTAGGCCTAGAGATTAAGAATATTAGAGATTAAATTGTAGTTTTATCACTCATTAGTGTAGTAGAATGCATTAAAAGTCTTCTATAGTAACTCAAAAACATAGTGATTCTTTTTAAATGTGACCAATGCATTCTACTACACTAATGAGTGATAAAACACATGTGAGCCTAGAGATTAAAACATTGAATCATTTATAGGCAACACATGCAAGTAATATTCTTACACCTAATCTAGCAACAAGGGAAAATGTCTCACCATAGTCAATACCTTCTTCTTGTGCATACCCTTTGCAGACCAATCTTTCTTTATTTCTGATCACATCTCCATTCTCATTGAGTTTATTATTTAAAATCTACTTTATTCCAATTAAATTCATGTCCTTGGGTCTTGGTACTAGTGACCAAGTGTTGTTCTTTTCAATCTAATCAATTTTGTCTTTCATTGCATTAACACAATCTTAACTTCCAAGTGCATCCTTGACTATTCTTGGCTCAAATTTAGAAATCAAACATGTATTATCTTTCAACTTACTTCTTTTCATGACTCCTGCATTCTTGTCTCCACTATTTTTTCTCGATGAGTGGTGTCTTCTCACATATTTTTCTAAAACAAGCTCGGTGGACTATTCATCAGTATTTTCATCTTTCAATGGAGTCTCAACTTGCTCCTCGATTTCTTCTTGTTGCAGCTCGGTTGCATTACCTGAAATACCTTCCTGTACATATACAAATCTTTGATAATCTTCAGGTTCATGTTTGCTATCTTCTTCATTCCTTTCTGCAAATTCATCAATCCCACATTTGCACTTTCCACAATTTTGTTAGTAGCCTTAATCAAACATTTATATGCTTTTCTCTTTCAGAAATATCCTAGGAATATACCTTCATCTCCTTTTGAATCAAACTTTCCATTCCTAGCATCTTTCAGTATGTAACACCTACTTCCAAAATTTAAAAGTAACTAACATTTGATGTATGCCCATACCAGAGTTCATAAGGCATCTTGTTGGTACCTTTCTTCAATTATACTCGGTTGAGTGTGTAGACAACAATACTAATGGCTTCTCTCCAGAATATTTGTGCAACCTTTTTGTCAATCAATAATGTTCTAGCACAATCAAATATAGGTATGTTCCTTCTTTCAGCTATGCCATTTTGTTGTGGAGTCCTCGGTGTAGATACTTGTCTTTGGATTCCATTTTCATTGTAGAAGACAGTAAATTCATCAGAGATAAATTCACCTCCTCTATCTGATCTTAAACATTTCAATTGTTTATCTATTTCCTTTTCAACTCTAGCCTTATACCACTTGAACATTTGGAATGCATCAGACTTCTCTTTTAGAAACATAACTGACATCATTCTTGAATAGTCATCAACAACCAAAATGAAATACCGATCTCCATAACCGATTTGTATTCTCATAGGACCACATAGGCCAGTATGAACTAATTCCAAAATACCATTCTAGATGAGTAAGACTTGCTTGAGAAACTTGATTTTGTTATCTTACCAATCTGACATTCCTTACATATCACTTTATCAAGTTTTCTTAATTTTGGTAGACCTCTGACGCTATTATTTTTTCTCACCTTAATCATGTTGTCAAAATTTACATGACTGAGTCTTTTATGCCATATCCAAACATCCTCAACTTTAATAAACAAGCAACTCTTTGCAACAGTATCAAGATATAATAGATTACCTTTAGATTGTTCACCAGTTCCAATAAATTCTCCATCAACACCATAAATCTTCACTTTTCTATTTTTAAATTCCATTTGGTGGCCAATGTTGTTCAATTGTGCAACACTCAATAAATTGTAGTTTAGTCCTTGAACCCAATAAGCATTATCACATCTGATCTTTTCATTCAGTATAATGGATCCTTTACCTTTTATAGAACATGGAGCATCATTCCCAAATCTAACAAATCCTCCATCATATTCTTCCAGGTTCTCAAACTTATCAACATCACCAATCATATGATGTGAACATCCACTATCAATTATCCATGGGTTGGTTTTTCTAACATAATAAATAAGGTTTGTTTCATATTCATACCTCTCTTCTTCTAAATCTTCCTTCATAGCAACATAAACAACTTCAAAACTTTCTTTCCTTTATCCTTAGTCTCTAAACCTTCGGTATTGGTTCTCCTTCTTATCATGTTTATCATTCATGTCATTGTTAGGACATCTAGATGCAATATGACCAATATTGTTGCATTTGAAATATGTCAAAGGTAATTTTATTTTATACTTTCCTTTACCTCTCTATAGCCTCTTAGCCAATAGTTCTTCTAACTCTTCTTATTCTTTCTCTTCGGTTAGGATACTGTCATATTCACTTCCACATGAGCTACTGTGAATCTCTCTTCTTGAACTACTAATACTTAAAGATGATTTAAAAGTTGATTCAATAGTCGGTAGGCTATTATCATAATTACTAAGTTCAAATATAATCATCTTACCAATCAAGGCATCAAGAGTGACAACATTATTCGGTATGGATCTCAGTTCTTGAATAGTAGACACTTGAATAGCATAATTGGATGAAAGAGTTCTCAAAATGTTACTTACCATTTATTCACTATTTAATGTTCCACCAACACCTCTGATGGCACTAACAACTTCCTTGATTCTGAAACTATATTGAGAAAATTTCTCTTCATCCTTCATTCTTATTTCATCAAATTTTCCTCTAAGACTGTCAACCTTTTCTTTTTGTACATACTAGTCACCTTCATAAGTAAGTGTAAGCCTATCCCACATCTCTTTTAAAGTAATACAAGCCTTACCATCATTGAATTCAACATAGGTTAGGGATGAAGCAATTTCAATCATCACTGAGTTGTGTTCCTACTTTTCTCTCATCTGATCAACTATCATAGGTGCAGGAGGCGGTGGAGTGTA
Organism: Chamaecyparis obtusa; assembly: GCA_027943335.1. Lineage (NCBI taxonomy): Eukaryota > Viridiplantae > Streptophyta > Pinopsida > Cupressales > Cupressaceae > Chamaecyparis > Chamaecyparis obtusa. The sequence goes on from BSBK01003198.1 coordinate 1,225,764, forward strand.
GTCATTATCCAAAAGATTTAGTGCAAATTCTCCAATTATAGATAGGAATAACCTCATCATGCTTTTCCATGTTGAGAAACTTTCCTTATTTAGCTTAGATACTTCTCTCATATACATCTTCAAATATTTTACTAAAGTCTTTCAAACTTATCCATTTAGAGTACTTAGCTCTGATACCAATTGTTGAATTACGGAGAGGGGGGTTGAATCAGTAATCCTTGATTCTCTGTACCTTAAAAACTTTCTCTAATTAACTCAGTGTCAACTTAGTCAGATGCAATTCACTATTTACCGACAATAGTAAATAACATTTATCAATCATCAATAACATACACATAAATCATTTAACACATATAACACTAGTATTTAGTGTGGAAACCTAGCTTTGGGAAAAACCACTATGGGAATTATCACCCACTAAAGAAATACTCTTCTAAAGTATACTTGGTTAAAAGCCAATCTGGTTAAATATTGCAATACACACTGTTAAATGTGACCCAATCAAGGGATTTTCCTCAGGTTTGTTAGGATCTTCACCCTATTAGGAGTGGCCTGGTTAAAGGACTTCAAACACTCTTTAGAATGTTACCTTTTGCAAGGATTTTACAATAAGATTGTTAAGTCCACTCAGTTAAGAGATTTTTCTGTTACAAATGTTAATAAGAAACAATGAATATATTGACCTATAAATCAACAACTATCTTTCATAATCAGATCATTTGTGTGCTATCTATCTTCACTTTAATTCTTCACTTTCCACTAGCTTCAACACTTCATCAAATTTTGTCTTTCTGACTCAGAATTCACCTTTTCCTTCTTCACTGCATCATTCGGTGACTTATCAACTCTTCAATTTTTCCAGCCATTTATTCATACAAATTCATCCTTTATATAGGATTTTTTTTTTCTTAATCTCATTTATTACGTTTTCTTTTGATCAATCTCAGCCATCCAATTCATTTCACAAACTTATTCATTGAATTTAGATCTCGATAACATGTTTTATCATCACCTCGAAACTTGAAATTTCTTGAAACTTTTTCCTTCCTTTTTTCCACTTAGATCTATACCATAGATCATCACCATGAATTTTCCTGATCGTAGATCTCTCCAACTAAGTCTTCCTTATCATTAAAATCTTTCAGCTCATCATAGCTCAACATTAAATGTCATTCTGATCCTTATATTTAATTTATGTTCCTTGCTTAGTGACTCACTCTAAATTTTAGTTAACTTCACTCAGTGAATAAAACCTTATGTTGAGTGTCTTGAGTTCCTTTTCCTTTACCGCAGCTTACTTTACATTTATTGAATGACTTTTCCTACTCGGTAGCCAAACTGTTTTGCTTATCGACTTGACTAATCTTCTTTACCGACTTTATATAATCAACTATTAGGTAGAAAATAATTATATCAACATAATATTAATATTGTCTGATCTATATCAGTTTCCCAATTAAGTTCTTCATCTTTACAACATTTGGCTTCTTCTTCTTCTTCTTCTTAACTCATTCAACTTATATCATACTCTGAATGATATGGCAACACAATATAAATCAGATATCAATTGATTGACATCAATGACAAGATAATAATTGATCTAATCATTCAACAAAATTGTATACCTCTGATCATAATTGGTCTTCATCATCATCACCATGAGTTATAGTAACAACTACATGTTTAATATATGTTAAAATTATTATTTATAGTAAGTCACCAAACATATTATTTCTAGTAAGTCTCATAACAAAAACCTACTATTCAGACATAGATGTGGAGGCTACCCCTCAGACCAAAAAGGGGAAAAAGAAAATTAAAAAAGAGAAAATGGAGAAAAAGGAGACTCCCGACCCTAAGCAGGGCATTGAGATCTCTTTTGATAAAGATTACAATGAGGAGGCAGAGGGTATGGACACGGAGGGTGAAAGTGCTGATGAGGAGGAGGATACTTTCTATGAAGAAGAGGAAATTAAGGAGAAGAAGAAAGGAAAGAGAACCATTATAATTAAGATGTATGCGGACAGAGAGGAGGTTACCGCTGCCAATTCTTTCAGGAGGCAGAATAAAAGGAAGAACATTGAAGAAGATACTAAGGAGGAAAGACAAGAGGAGGGGAAGGATATTAGTGGAGAGGAAGAGGACAATCAGGGGAGAGAGGATGATAATGAGTAGGACTGTGATGATTTTGGGACTGATCAGTACACTTGCAAGATTACAGACAAAGAGAAGAGTGTGGTCTAGAGAAATTTTCATAATGTCTCTATCACCCTGGTTATTTTGAGCGACATCACAAAAGAAAACCCTCAAATGGATGTGCTCAACAATGCTAAAAATAGTGTTATTGATAGCTATAGAACTACTAAATGGACTTATCATGAAATCCAAGAGTTAAAATATAGGGTGGGCAGACTGGAGAGGGAGGATAGCAGCAGCAAGATCAGGCTTACTAAGGAGAAGAATGATATGGAAAGCAGAGTGGATGAAGTAAAGAATAGAGTTCAGAACATGGAGGGAACCTTGCAGAAAATTGTTGAACACAGCTACAACATTCTTAAAGCTTCGAACAACAACATAAAGGTGTTGATCAGCAAAATTGAGGAACACAGGGGTAGCAAGGAGGAGTCTCCCAACAGTGGCAAAGATAAGTCTCCGGAGGAAGGCCTGAGGAAGAGAACCAGATCTAGCACTATGAAGAAGGACACCCAGGAACCAGATAAAGATCTGTCTGACCTCAAGGAGGCAACTGATAAGGCATCTGAGCTTGAGATTTGTGCAGCGGAGATTCTCAAAGAATTTGCCTGAGCCTTTCCCTTGGCTTTGGGCTTGTCCTGGTTTTTTTGTTTCTGTCCCTAGCTCTATTTTTTGGTTTTTATCTGTTGTCTGCTGGTGGACTATTTTTTTTTGTTGTGGCTATCTTGTTGTTGTATACTTTTAACACTTTATCTATGTTAAACTTTTAATTCTGTAAGGGTTTTAGGGCCCCATTAAAACCTGTTTTCCTTAATCAAAAACAAAAACCTACTATTTATATTAAGTCTCAAAAAAAATATGTGCCTCTAGCAAGATGTTCGATGGTGTGATTGCCTAATGGTGAACACCTAGCATCGCACTAGATGAGAGGGTCATGATGATGCAACCACAACTAGATGAGAGTCCATGCTGACTCAACCCCATCTAGATGAGAACCCATGATGAATTATCCACATCTAGATGATGATCCATGATGACTTCACATTCCAACACATATATGCCCCACTCCTTAAGATGGAAACATGAAGCTATGATGACATCTTAAGGAAAATAAGGACAAGGATATCTTCCTTCAACACTAAGGAGATATCCTTTAGGAAAAAATGTGCATGTAACCCTAGCCAAAAAGGTTTAACCCTTTTAAGCCAAGGGAAAGATAGTTGTAAAAGGATATCTTACAGCAAGTATAAAGGGATCCTTTCGAGGGATGCTCAAGGAGAGGAGGAAGAGATATTTTCTCAAATACATCTACCTCCAAGTGGATATCTTAAACAAAAATAACATCATTTTCCAAAGGAGGAGAAAAGGAAACACAATTCACCTTTTTTCTCCTATTACTAGGTAAAAAAGGATTCTTGATGAAGTACGACACACTTTAATCCCCCAAGTAAGGGATTTGTTTATAATGGACATGCAATTGCAAATAAGGAATAGGTTGTGATTAAGGATAAACTCCTCTTGCACAAGAGAGAATACTTGATTAAACAAACAACTCCATGTAAGAAAGGGCACCACATTGTAAGAAAACACCACTCCAAGGAAAGTGGATACTTAGAAAGGATAATATATTGAGAAATGAAAGCTTTTCCCCCAAAACATGAACAAAAGGAAATTAAGGAAATAAAATAAAGGATACACACCTTCCCTATTGTTGGGTAAGGGGATACTTGGTAAAGTATTAACACATATTGTACCATAAGTGATATATCTTTTATAATATAAATACAATTCCAATCAAGGAAGAGGTTGTAAACAAGGATGTAAATCTCTAGAAAAAGAGAAAATCCTCATGTAAAACAAATAAGCCTATGCAAGGAAGGACATCATGTTAGAAAAGATACAAGTCAACAAAGGGGAAAAATGGACCCTCATGAAAGAAAAAGAATTGAAGAGAGAACCCTTCCCCCCCAAAGCGTGAAGACAAGGAAAGATTATATTTCTCAAAAAGAAGAATTGACTATGAAGGTATAACACCATGTAAAATAAAGATCCCTTAATAAGTTAAGCTACTAAGATCACATGGGGTGGAGAAATATAATAGGTGAAGAGAATGCTAGGGCACTATATTTATAGTATTGCTATGAATACTTTGTTGCATTTTTATGTGGATTTCATGATTTTTATTAGGTAAGAAATGAGTGATAAAGTCTTGAAAAGGGTTGTGAACAATATTTTCTTGATTTATAAATCCTAATTGTTCTTTAATTTTTTGTGAGGGAGGAGGGTCTATAGGTATTTTTTCCATCTTTCCAAGATATTCTCCACTATAGCCTTGCTTAGATACCATGTTATAGTCAACTTCATAATATGTCTTTAATTTGGAAGGTGGAAGGTGTTCATCACAAGGTTTGTGGAAAGGTATTGTGTAGGGATGGATAATAGGAGGATTGATCTCTATAGAGAGATTCTTATGCTTATCATCATTATGACCATCCATTTTAGTAGGTTGGGAAGAAGTGTTCTCATCTAGGTCTTTATCTTTTCTCAATGTTATGTTAGGAGATAGAGCATGAATGAAATGCATAACATCATCTTGTCTCAAGTATGTTAATGGTTACAAAAAGATGAAGGAGAGTAAATATGATTTGGAGTGATAAGGTGTACTAATATGGAAATTTTTGACTTGTTCCTCTTGCACCAAAGTATCTTTGCAATGAGAGGATTAATTACCACTATTGAATTTTGCATATCTATTGGGGAGAACATTAATAGGAGTTTGAATTTTGTCCCCATTGATAAAAGATACCCTAGGAGAGGTACATGTGTGATTCATCAATGCTTCATTTATGTGATATTTGTTATGTAGGTGTAGAAAAGGTAGAGTGTCCTTAAGAGAGGTAATTACATTCTCTTTCTTTCAAATATCCTCATGAGTAAGATGATCTATAGGAGAGAGACAAGCATAACTCATTAAGGCCTCCTCTCTGGAGGGAATGTCATTGAAATGCATAGAAGGTGGAGTATCACTAGAAGAAATAGCCATGATATCATCCTCTTTCACCAAATGATCCCCATGGGGGAGGTAAATTTTAGGAGAAAGATCATCATTATTCTTAAAGGTCCCTTCCTTAGGATGGAGATCGTTAAAATAAGTGTTTACAATGTCTTCTTGCACTAAAATGTTCTCATAGATGAGAAGATTTTTAGGAGAGGGATAAAGTGATAGAAGGGATGCTAAACCAAGATCACCTCTATGTAATATATGCATCATGAAACTAATCGAATTAAAAATAAATAAATAAACAAATTTCTTTTTTAAATGAAAGTATGTGCCAAATGCCTAAAATAAGAGATACCAAAGTGCAATTCTTATGCATTTTTCACCAATGCAAGTATATGAAAGCATCTAAATTTGATAATGTCATGCAAAAATTAGAAGTATATACAAAGAGTTGAGTTCACTAGTATGTAATGAAGGTGAACCTACATGCATAAAATGTAGCAAGGCAAAGCATACAAATTAGATCGAGACACCAAATTAGAATTAAGATGTAAGAGAGTTAGGTTAACCAAAATATTAAGGTACAAAATATAAGTTTGTTTGCTAAGATGCATGGGAAAACTAGGAAATATAATCTTATATCCTCTCTTATATTGGAAGTAAGATGATCCACCAGGCCTCAAGAGGAATGAAGCACTAGGTGGATGTAATGATCCTTTGTTGTATGAGATTATGACTATGCAAGTGAATTTGGAAATACAAGATCTTGGGATAGATGGAGAGAGAAGATGGTTTTATACATGTACATGACGACTAGGAATTGACAACCCAATTTCAGTACCAGATCTAAAAAGTAGAGACTATAATTGAACTCCAAACCAAAGTTTGGGCCAAAACATGAGGTTGAGAATAATTTTCTCACACTTGACACTTTTGATGAAATCAATTACAAACTATATCCCTTCTCTTGATCTATTTGTAGCTCTTCCTATATGCTCACCGTCTATTCTTGTACACAAAAATAGAGGGAAAAGGGTTGTAGAAAGGGGTTTGGCTAAGTCAAAACCCATTTTTAGAATCAACCATGAAATCAAAGTGAAATATGCTTGAAAGGAAAACATGCTAATATGTAGCAAAGGCTAGATCTAAGAAAGAAGTTTTCTTATACCTTTATGATACAATGTTCTTTGAATGTGATCACAAGTGTTGATGTAATAACATGACTCCATAAAAAACTAAAAGAAAATCATAGAAGAATGCTTTCATGAAGGTTGTTGAAACTTGCCATAATGAAGGATATGGTGGGATAAAACACCTTGAATTCTTGATTGCTTGAATTCTTTTTCCTTGAATTCTTGAGATCGTGAATGCTTGAGAGAGATATCCTTGCTTGATATGAATGTGGACTGATTGCCAAAATGAGGGAGGTAGGCTTTCTTGAATACCTCTCCTAACCATTCTAGAGAGCAAAAATTGGAGGTTGACATGTGATGAAGGGTGCTCCCCTTAATACCACAAACACATAACAGAAATAGAGAAACAACAACAATAATATGCAAGAACAAAAAATTGGCTTCTTATTATCTCCACAAATGTGGAATTACAAACTTTCAGAATTACAATATGCAAAGCCACATGGGCATTCCCTTACAATATTATGTAGGAAAAAGCCTCGAATCAATACCTAGAACTGCCCTAGACAACACTACGGGCCTTCTTTATATAGGCAATTTCCACTGCCCGAGAAGGTTCTAGAAATTTACCCCTTAGGGCCGACCAAACTTAGAATTATTTTATTTTACAATTTATTACATCAAAGTTGGCTCAAAATGAGTTTTGAAACCCAAACAGAAATTTTGAAGAAAAATTATTTTCTGCCATTTCAGGTGACCCAACTTCCGAAGACCATAAGTCATCGCCCATTGACCCGATTGGCTATTATAACCCCATTCTGGAAACACCACGAAGCGCTCTATAGGCTTGACTAGTGCAATGCATCTATCACCCAAATTTTTAACCTCATCCGGGGCCTCTAAAGCCTTCAAAATTGAGTTTGAAGTTTCTATACGCTGCTGCCAATACCAAAAATTTTCAATATCTTCAAAACTAGACCTGATCTAGCCATGAAACTTTGCTGGCAGACTTATATGACTGAGATGAACCTCCACATGTAAAATTAGAACATTCTGAGATCGTAAGACCAACTTACTAAAAATAGCAAGTTTCCATAAATAGCAGCTCTGCACAAGATAGCCCTTATTGAATACAAAAACAAAAATATTTTTGGGTGATGCAAGATTGCTCTTACACCCAGGATGCTCCTGCATCAAACACCCGGAGTAATTTGAGAAGTGACCCTGTCACGACTCAGGTGTGCAGAGGAAAACCAAGACGGTTAACCTCCTCCTTTGTTAGCCATGATGAATCTTCAACAGGTCATCCTTTCCATTTGACCAAATACTCTTCATATGTCCTGTTCCTTATGCTTCTGCCAACATGACTGTCCAATATGTCTTCAATTTCCTTGATATCTGAACTGGTTGCTGGAATACTCCACTGTGTTGCTGCAACCTCATCTTCAACACCTCCTTCATGATACTCTGTCAAATCTGAAATGTTAAACACTGGTGAAATATTCAGCTCAGTAGGCAATTCTACCTCATATGCATTTTCTGAATCATGCTTCTTCAGTATCTTACATGGCCCAAACTTCTTCATTTTCAACTTGTTATATATACCAACTGGAAATCGCTCCTTCCACAAATGAACCATGACTTCATCTCCAACCTGAAATTCCTTATGCCTCCTTTTCTCATCTGCCTTAGCCTTATATTGCACATTCATCTTGGTAATATGCTTCCTCACCTCCTCATGGATGTTCTTCAAGTGTTCTGCAAAATCCTCAGCTTTAGCACTACTTATTTCTCCTTTATCTATCTTTCTCAATTCAGATGCATTTCTTGCACTACTTCTATATACAATCTGGAATGGTGATTTACCAGTGCTCCTATTGACAGAATTATTGTATGCAAATTCTGCCTGTGGTAAAATCAAATCCCATCCTGTTGGCTTATCTCCAACCAAACATCTCAGCAAATTTCCCAAACTTCTATTCACCACCTATGTCTGTCCATCAGTCTGTGGATGATGTGATGAACTGAACTTCAAATCTGTCTTCAACTTCTTCCACAATGTACACCAGAAATATCCAACAAACTTAGTGTCTCTATCTGAAACTATGGTCTTTGGCAAACCATGTAGTCTCACCACTTCTCTATAAAACAATTCTGCTACATGAACAACATCATTAGTCTTTTTGTAGGGAATGAAATGTGCCATCTTTAAAAATCTGTCAACTACTACAAAAATTGAATCATGTCCCCACTGTGTCCTCGGTAAACCAAGAACAAAGTCCATACTGATATCCTCCCAAGGCTTCTCTAGTATAGGTAATGGCTGATATAACCCTGTATTCTACTTCACTCCTTTCACCATCTGACATACTCTACAACTCTGTACAAACTTCTTCACATCTTGCTGCAATTGTGGCCAATAATAATTCTCACCAACCAAAGCAAGGGTTTTATCACGACCAAAATGTCCAACCAATCCTCCACTATGCTTCTCTTTGATGAGATTCTCCCTCATAGAACTTCTTGGAATGCACAACTGACTCCCTCTGAATAGCATATCATCCTAGATGATGAAATCTAGCCATTTCATTCTATCTAGAGTAACAGGCTCTTTACAAGCTTTCCAAGCTCAACCAAAATCAGGATCCTCTAGATACAAATTCTTGAGTTCCTTGAACCCAACCACCTCAATCTACATCTCTGTCAGCAATAGTTACCTTCTGCTAAGAGCATCTGCAACCCTATTAGACTTTCCACTTCTGTGTTTCAAAACAAATGTATAACTCTGCAAAAACTCAACCCATTTCAAATGCCTATGATTGAACTTTCCTTGACTATTCAAATATTGCAAAGCTTGATGATCAGTATACAAGACAAACTCTTTAGGAAGCAAATAATGTCTCCACTTCTTTAATGCCTGAACTATAGCATAAAATTCCTGATCATAAACAGAATACTTCCTCTTGGCATCATTTAACTTCTCATTGAAATAAGCAACAGGTTTACCTTCTTGGCTCATAACAGCTCCTATTGCAGTACCACTAGCATCACAATCTACTTGAAACACCTTATTAAAATCTGGAAGTGCTAAAACAGGTTGTTCTGTAACTTTTTGTTTCAATAATTAAAAAATTCTTTATGCCCCATTAGTCCACTTAAACTCTTTTCTATCCCCTCTCATTGTCTCAGTCAAGGGACCACAAATACTGCTAAAATTTTTGATAAACTTTCTGTAAAAATTAGCTAGACCATGAAAAGATCTTACCTCAGTAGCACTCCTTGGAGTAGGCCATTCAAGGATAGCCTGTACCTTCTCTGGGTCCATTTTTAGACCTTCTGCTGAAACTACAAATCCCAAATACACTAACTCTTTCTTCACAAAACTGCACTTCTTCAAATTAATCAACAATTTCTCATCTCTTAGCTTCTCAAACACCATACGAATATGCATCATATGTTCCTCCAATGTCTTGCTAAAGATCAAAATATCATCTAAATAAACAATGACAAACTTTCCCAGAAATTCTTTCAGAACCTCGTTCATGAGCCGCATGAAAGTGCTCGGTGCATTGGTTAGCCCAAAAGGCATGACTAACCACTCATACAGTCCTTCCTTTGTCTTGAAGGTAGTCTTCCATTCATCTCCTTCTCTGATCCGAATCTGGTGATATCCACTCTTCAGATCTATCTTTGAGAAATACACAGCTCCACTCAAACAGTCCATAATATCATCCATTCGTGGCAATGGAAACCTATACTTGATTGTGATTTTGTTTATTGCTCTGGAATCTGTACACATCCTCCATTCTCCATTCTTCTTTGGTGCTAATATTGCTGGTACAGCACATGGGCTCAAGCTCTCCCGAATCAATCCCTTCTGTAACAACTCATGTACTTGTCTGTTCAACTCTTCACTTTTTGCTGGTGTCATTCTGTGTGCTGCCTTATTTGGCAAACTGGCTCCTGGAATCAAATCCATCTAATGATTGATCTTCCTTACGGGTGGTAATCCATCAGGTACATTATCAGATATAATATCTTGAAACTCATTCAACAAATCTGCAACCTCTACAGGTACATCCTCTACTTCTTCTTTACTAGCTTTTGGAATTGAAAGCAAAACACACATGCTCATGCTTGATACCATCTAGGAATTTTCTTCCATCAACAAATGTTATTCTTGCATTACCACATACCTTTTCTTCGGTCTCCTTCAATGGCTTTAGCTTATGTCGCACTCCATCCTTTGTCAGGGAATAGGTATTCGCACGACCATCATGTACATCACATCTGTCAAATTGTCATGGTCTACCCAACAACATATGACATGCATCCATAGAGATGATATCACATAGTACCTCATCTTGGTACCTGCCGATCTTGAACTTTACCAAGCACTGTTCACTGACCATGACCTTGTGGTCATCCTGCACTCAAGCAATCCGATATGGATGTGGGTGTTTCTGTCTCTTGAGCTTCAACTTTGTCACCATCTCTTTTGACACCAAATTGTCAGTGCTTCCACTATCGATAATCACATCATAGCATTTACCCTCACACTTGCATCTAGTGTGAAACAGGCTCCTCCTTTGTTCAGGTTCATTCTCACCACTCAGCAAGACTCTTCTGTTAATTAGTGTTTCTCCTCTTTCAGCATCTTCAAAATTTGATGATCTAGCATCTTCATCTACATGTGCAACTCTGGCCTGGCCTTCATTTCTCCTGTCTGTTCTTCCTTGGCACCAAGGACATTCAAATGCCCTATGACCTTCTTCTCCACAGTGAAAACATGTTCCACGAAAGCCTCATCTTCCAGATCCTTGTCCTCTTCCTCTTCCTCTTTAATATCTATTATTCTGATCTTGGATACGATTGGAATTGTTTCCTCTCTGATTCTGGCTACTACTGGCCTCATCCTTCTTTTTCAGATCTTCATTTCGGCCACCATATGACCATCCACCAGATCTTCCACCACGACCTCTTCCATTTTGTCTGCTCTCAAACTTCTTGTTCAGCTTTTCCTCTAATTTTAGGGCAAACTGGTATGCCTCCTCAATACTGTTCATTCGAACCAGATTCAACTCCTCTTGAATGCTTAGCCTTAACCCATTAAGGTATCGGGCAACTTTCTCCTTATCAGCTTCTGCATGGCCTGTTTTGATGAGGAGTCGATAGAACTCCTCTGTATACTCCTGAACAAATCTTCCTGCTTGCTTCAAACTTTGCATTTTCTTTAGTAGGTCAAGCTCATAATCAACAAGAATGAACTGTCGCTTCAATTTATCCACCATTCGATCCCATCTTGTGATTTTATCTTTCCCTCTTCTATTTCGCTCCAATTGAATTTCTTGCCACCAGATCTTCGCATGACCTTTCAGTCTGGCCTTCGCAAATTTGACCCTATCAGGATCCTCAACATCTTCATACTCAAAATATTCCTCACATTCATTGATCTAGTTGATCAATTCCTCTGGGTTAAGATTTCTAGAAAATGTAGGAACCTCAATCTTAGGTCTTTTCCCAATCTTGAAAATCACCTGAAAAAGTCTTTCTTCCTCCTGGTTCACAATTTCAACTTCTCCTTCTTGATATTCTTCTTCGGCTTCATCCTCGCTTTCGTCTCTGACATTAAGATTCATTCCTCTGCGAATCTCTTCTTACAATGCTCGCACTTGTCTCTGCAGCTCTCTAACCTCAGGTGTCATAGCACTAGCTCTTCTGCCACGTTCTCTTCGTGGAGGCATTTTCGCGATGCGCGCTGAAACCCTAACCACGATCCTGGTGCAAACTGCCTCACAGTCGGCGATCTGTTTACACACTCAGGAATTCTTGCTCTGATACCACTTGATGAAGGGTGCTCCCCTTAATACCACAAACACATAACAGAAATAGAGAAACAACAACAATAATATGCAAGAACAAAAAATTGGCTTCTTATTATCTCCACAAATGTGGAATTACAAACTTTCAGAATTACAATATGCAAAGCCACATGGGCATTCCCTTACAATATTGTGTAGGACAAAGTCTCAAATCAATACCCAGATCTACTACCCAGAACTGCCCTAGACAACACTACGGGCCTTCTTTATATAGGCAATTTCCACTGCCCGATAAGGTTCGATAAATTTAGCCCTTAGGGCCGACCAAACTTAGAATTATTTTATTTTACAATTTATTACATCAAAGTCGGCTCAAAATGAGTTTTGAAACCCAAACAGAAATTTTGAAGAAAAATTATTTTCTGCCATTTCAGGTGACCCAACTTCCGAAGACCATGAGTCATCGCCCATTGACCCGATTGGCTATTATAACCCCATTCTGGAAACGCCACGAAGCACTCTACAGGCTCAACTAGTACAATGCGCTTGTCACCCAAATTTTCAACCTCATCCGAGGCCTCTAAAGCCTTCAAAATTGAGTTTGAAGTTTCTGTACCCTACTGCCAATACCAAAAATCTTCAATATCTTCAAAACTAGACCTGATCTAGCCATGAAACTTTGCTGGCAGGCTTATATGACTGAGATGAACCTCCACATGTAAAATTAGAACATTCTGAGATCGTAAGACCAACTTACTAAAAATAGCAAGTTTCCATAAATAGCGGCTCTGCACAAGATAGCCCTTATTGAATACAAAAACATAAATATTTTTAGGTGATGCAAGATTGCTCTTACACCCAGGATGCTCCTGCATCAACATGGATCAAGGAATCTTGCTAAAACCAAATAACCATTACATGGTCCAAGTTTGGGGCCAGGGGCGACCCAACTCACCCTTGACCTCCCAATGTGGATCCAAATTAGGACCCAAAGTCCAATTTGGTATAAGGATGCTAGAAATATGCACAAAATCAAGGTGTGATAAGAGGAAACATATGCGAGATGCCATACATGCTAAAATGGGACCTAGGTAAGGAATAAATTATATAGGGATATAATTTACAATACTACAAGTCCTTGTTTGGAACTTATAGTAGCTACATCTCTCGTGCTTGACGTTGCTCCTCTCACGTGTTGTCCACCTTCCCCAAAAATGTTCAACAGATGGGTTACTGGATGATATTCTTGAATGGTTCCTCTTGTGTCATCGATTCTTTTTGGTTGTTCATAATTTGCTTCCCCCATAATGTGATGCTTGTTATTTGGTATTGTGTTGTAGCTCTCTTTAGACGACCCTTGTTGCTCTGTTGGCACAAGGTAATAAAGAGACCGAACCTATCATGACATTCCTCTATTTCTATCTCAATTCTTCAATATTTTGTATCTATGTGCATACATGGACATATACATTTTAAATATTGAGTTAATATTTTTTGATATTGTTTATTTTTATTTGAAGAGTTATTTTACTTTTATATGCAACTTATAATTTTTTATTAACAATAAATATGGGTTTTGGAAGGGGTATCATTCCTTTTACAATATCACCAATATGAGATAATGAAATGATGACAAAACATCAACGACAAAATCATTTGCAGTAGAGAAGGTGACAACCAAGATAACAAGGCTGACAATATATAGGACTAGAATAACAATGAGACAACAATCACACAATAGAGAAATGTTACATCATCTTCAAGGTCACACTAACATTTCGTTCCCATTTTTAAGGAAATCAAGACAATGTCAACAAATTTATTATCATCCACCTCTTAGGTCTTCTTTTTCTTGTTCTTGGACTACATGTCCTTGCACTAGAGCCAACCTATCTAACCAAGGCCTATGAATTCAAACATCCTTGGAGCATCTTTATCCTAGTGACACTATTCTAAATAGTAATTATACTAATAACAACCACCTTCTTTAAATTGATTTTCAAGTCTTATATTTCTTTCACCAATAGACAAAATTTTATTTTACTCAACCTTCTTCTCTTTCAACCAACAAATCTTATCTAAACCTCATCTCATTTTCTCATATTCTATATAACATTTTATTTACTCAAAAAACAAAATAATAAACATAAACATTGCATATTTATAATTTTTAATAATCTCATTATAATCAAATTCCAATATATTTGTATTAATAGATAAATTGTACTCCTACTATATTTTTTTATATAAATTAAGCTATATCTAATCATAAAAATAGAGATATGAGATATGTGTGGGGGCTTCAAAGATGAGTACGTACAATGGAAAAAGTGGGGCAACCGCAACATGATATGTAAAAGGCACACATCATTTGCAATATGCGTGAATCATGTAATAGCCCACAATTCTTCCCGCGTTCTCACTAAAACGAGGAAAAAACATCAATTCAAATAAATTCTATGGCACTCAAAAAGCTTAAAAATTGTGCCTCTCATGTCATCGATAAGGCAGCGTTTTACTGTTGGGTTTCTTTGTGATGTTAATGAAGCCACGTAGTACTCACCCAAAAAGCTAACCATCCATAGCTTTTACTAGGTGGTCCTTCCTCTTTACTTGAGGCGACCTACCCTTGTAGGACCAATATAATTAGTTTTTATTAAAATCTTTAGACTTGTGTCACATCCTTTCTTTTAGCATCTTTAATTTTCAAAAAATTGGGATTTTTTCGGGTTTATATGTAATTTAGATTTTTTTGTTGTTGTTTGTTAGTGTTTCGAGTAATAGTTTATGTTGATTTTTTCATTTAGAGTAAGAGATTGAGGGGTATCTATTTTGTCAAGTTATTATATGTATAATTTTAATTTATCATTTATGTTACATCTCGAGAGAATTTAAACCCTAATGATGGCAAAATCAAAGAACATCACTATCCTCATCGATTGTGCTAAACCAATTAAACTGTGTGTCTTTATTAATGTTTAAATACTAAATTAGTCTATAACAATACTTAAATTGCGTTGATCTCATATTTAATATTTGAAATCATAATCAAGCGACTAGATCAAAGGGGAAATTAGATCATGAAATAAGTATAGCACCAAAAAGAATAAGCAAAAATATGTTTGTTAGGACATTGATTTCAATGGTGGTATAGTGACTTTCAATTGTTTCAAAGTAAGGTCTATATTACATCTTCTAAGTGATTATTTCCTTAAATTGGTCTATTTTGAATTTATAATAATTTCTAGATTGAATTTATATGCATAATATTTGTAATAGTGAAATTTATATTTTTAATATGAATTTCCATTTAGCTTTTGGCCTATTTTGAGATAATGTCTTAATCTAGTCAAATAACAATATGTGGCATATTCTTTTTCTATTCTTGGCTCCTTTCTTGATTTGTATTCATTCTTACAAACATTTCTTCCTATACATTGAACATTATCCCTACCATATATGCACTTATTCTTATATATTCACATCATTATTAGCCTCGATTTCCATACATTCATTCCTAATTTGTAGATTCCACATTCCTTGTCTTCATTCATTTTTGTAGCGCACAAGAGCAATCTTGCATGGCACAAATCTACCCTGAAATTCAAAAGATTGAGTCCTACCCTTTCCTAGTATTTGTTAGTGTGGTTGACTTAGTACGTACATTCAATATTTCATTAAACCTTGGTATTTAAAGACATTCATTTGAGAATTATGCACGTTTTTAAAGAGAATCTAGAAGGACTACTAAGAGGCAATAATTTGAACCGAAATCATCAATTTTACATACTTTCCTATTGTTTGTCAATCTTTGCTATATAGTCAGATTATAATGAGAAACTTATACTTGTTTAACAATTGATTTTAAACGAGTGGATTCATAAAACTAATGCATTACACCAATTTCCCCTATTTTAGATTCTATCATGATTCTACTTGAAATCTTAACATCACACCCAAAACCCTTTGTTCAATTCAAAGTAATTTAATCCTTTACTTGAAAAGATGTCATAAAGTGAACATACACCATAAAAATATCATAGACTTGAAACACACAAAAGTTGTTCATTATATTTTAAAAAGCTTAAGTACAATATTGTGGAGACAATTGTAACATACACTAATCAAGCTTTTTTTTAATATTAAAAGTTTGTTGTACATACATGCAATAAATCAAACTATATCTTTCTACTATAAACACCTAGCCATCAACACTCTCTCCAAAAAAATTCAAAAGGTACATTGGCTCAAAATTCTTAAATCCAATTGTACACTTGTCATTTTTTCATGTGACAATTAATTACAAAATATGTCAAAAACAAGGCATCTTGAATTTTCTAGAGAATAAAATAGAAACTTGATCTCAAAATAGAAGTTGAGGCCATTTTCAAGTGCTAAAATTGTGCAAAATTGACTTGATTCTATTTTCAAAATTAGTAAAACTTTTTAGCATACTAAATTTTGCTAAAATTACACAGTCAATCTTTAAAATGCTAAAGAAAGGTGAAAAAATATTCTAGGAAGAAGTTGTTGAAGCCTTCACAAGCATAAATGAAACTATAGAGAAAGAAATTGTACTGAAGTCTCCTTATTTCAAAAAAAAAAAAATTCAAAAAAATTATTTTTCATCATTCTATATTGTTGTTATTGTTTTGTGTAGACACTAAAAATTGTCCCCTCTCTTGTGTGCGATAATTTTTCTAATGTTTTAATTAATTAATTAATTAATTTTAATTATTTACTTAATTTGAATCATTCTTCCTAATTTAAATTTAAAGTTCATTATTTCCCTCCAATTCTAATAATTGAATAATTTTAATTAGTTATTTAACTATTGAGTTTCTTTTCAATAGTTTGTCAAGATTCCCCAATTATTCTTCTTAAAATGGTTGTTATTATTTAATCAATCTCTTTTCTTCAGTTTGATTAAATAATTATATTATTTAATTAAAAATATTCTTCATTGTTATTATCACCACGATTAAGAGATAATTCTAATTACTTAACTATGTCTTCCAAAATTAAACAAATCACCAATCTAATTTTTTTTAGGTGAAAAGTGGTAAGCCACTTGAATATATATTATTAAAATAACTAGTTGAATAGCTCAATAGGGAAATAACCAAAAGAAAACCATATATCCTTGCTCGAATACAATGTACATATGGAAAGAAAGAGTTATAAGCGCCCCCTTCCCCCCTACCCCTCCCCGCCCCCGCCCCCGCACCCTTAAGGACCTAGAAAATAATATAGACTCTACACATGATACAAAATCTCATAGAGGACATAGTTGGATCAAGATGAACCACAAAACTTTATAAAATAATAAATTTTGTCCCACAAAATCTCCATAGATTGAAAATAGAAGAATGAAAAATACATCCTTAACCCATAAACCCTCAAAATTGTCATTACAAGATTTGCATTTAAAATCCACATGGCCCTTGACAATACCATATAATAATATAATTTATAATGCGACAAAAAGTATAACTAATTTAATCTGTAAATCTATTTAATTTTTCACTTCCCCAGTGTGAACTAATTCTTCTAAAAATAAGTAATATAATTTATTCTATTTAGTTCCCTCATGCACAATTAAATAACATTTCAAATTTATTGCACCCATATTAAAAAATGGCATTACGAAGCTGTTTGTAAGCAAATGGAGTTGGGGTTTTATTCACTCATCTTGGACTTAAGGTAAAATTTGGCCCGTCCCTGAGCCATGGAAATACTGGTGTGAGCACGACAAAGGTGGGGCTAACTAATGGCAGCCAAAATGGAAACGACCATTTGGAGGATTGAATGTGCAACGACAACTTTTGAGGGTTTTTTGATGGGGAAACTTCCATAGGCGACGACAATTGTATGTTTGGGAGAAGAGATGGTCTATGGATCTCAAATAAAGTAGAGTTAGATAAGTTGTAGCCGAATGGGGTGTAGATAGGGGTCGATGGATTTACTAAGGAGTTGGGGAGAGCCCTTTAACCCGATGATGTCGTCCATGGGAAAAGACCCCCATAAATGATGAAGGTAGATAAACCATTGCATGGAAAGGATATTGGTCCTTCTAGTGTGGCAAGGTTATAGTTAGGAGCTCAAAATCCATGAGATGATCTTAGGGTTTCTTCAATCCCATTGTCTAAGAGTATTATTGTGGATTTAAATCCAGAGGTTGGGGAAGAGGTTGATCATAATCTTTCAATTTTTTTAGAGTTGGGTGTGATTTGACACTTTAGGGGATTGTGGCTAAGCCTACACAATTTGCATGCTTGAATTCCTAATAACTGGGAGCCCATTCTTGATGGTTGTGTTTAGATGTACCCTACAAAAAGAGGGTTTTTTATTGTTGTTTTTGAAAGTGTTTAGGACAAGAAAAATGTTTTGTGTGAACATTTTTGGTGTTGGGAGAAGAAGTTCGATTTAATGCTAAGACTTTGGCATACTGATTTTTGTATATCCAAGGAATTTTTCAACAAGATCCCACTTTGGGTAAGACTTCCCAACTTTCCCTTACACTTGTGGTTTAACTCTCTTTTAGAGGTAGTTGGAAATTCACTAGGGTATTTTTTGATGGTGGATGATGATTCTTCAAATCTTCTCCATTCAACCTTTTCTTGCATTTTAGTAGAACTAGATATTTATGAGGGGATTCCTGTTGAAATCTCTATTAAAACTTCAAAAGAATGTTAGGTTCAACCTCTAGATTATGAGGGAGTTCCCTTGATATGCATAAGATACTTTCAAATTAGTCATTTGGTAACACATTGTGACAAAAACAAGACAATTAAGTGATATTCTTGGTGGAAAGATGTTGCACAATAACACTACATGATGGAGAAGAAGTCTGAAAAATAAAGGAGTTTTTCTCAAGTTGTTGCTGAGGAAACTTCCCCCTCTCAGGTAGTGCAACCTATGATGTACAATATTAACATTGGTCTGAATGGAGAAGAAAATGCTCAATTTCATGTCAATGGTGTTGCCACCCCGAAGAGCCAAGAGAAATGTGGACCAGTAGGGGCCCATGGTTTAGAAATGGAATTGGTACAACTAGGTGATACGAGACATGGGGTGGGTTCACAATCAAAGGATGTTGTGAATATCTCAAAGGAAACACCTTTGGATTGGAAAAAGGATGCTTCCAAACTGGAAGATGATTGGCAAATGGTGGTGCAGCTAGAATCTAATTTAAAATTTTTGGGTTTTGGGATTTGGTGCTTTTCTTTTTTGTAGTATGTTGTTGGACCTATTTATGGGTCTCTTAGGTTTTCCCTTTGTTTGGGGAGATGGATCCCTGGGTTATAGCCATCCATAGTTCGGGCTAGGTTTTATCCCAACTTTATTAATAAAATATAATCTATTAACCCCTCCCCCCCCCAAAAAAAAAAAAAAAAATTAAAAATAAATTAAAAATAAATAAAAAATAAAAAATTGAATTTATTTAATGCTAATTATTCCTACAATTCCACCTCAATTGTCACAGACTAAAATTCTTATTTTCATGCAATTAGTTCACAGTTCAACTAACCAATCGATTGTCTTCTTAGTCATGCAATTAGTTCACCATTTAATTTATCTAGTCTAGTCTCAATCAATTGAGTCAACTATCCAATCAATTCTGTCATGCAACCACCTAAGTATCAATTTGTCCCATTCTTATATTCAATCAAGCTTAGTCATATATGTAATCAATATCAATAATTTGTCCCTAACCTAACCTTAATTGAAGTTCAAAATTCTATATAATGAGGCTTAATTCTCATAATTTTATAACCATAATTCTTGAATTCTCATGCTATCATATTTGAGTGGATCTGAGAGCTAACATTGCATTAAGAAAGACAAAAGAAAGGGAGAGATTATTGGTTTGAATATTTTCATTTTCATTATTTATTTTATGATGCATTCAATTATGTTTATCTCTCTTGAATATGTAGGATTGTAGTAGGATAGAGCTTGGTTGTTAGATCTTACATTTCCTACGGCATGTTATAGGAATCTAAATTTTACACCTATGCCATTTGGTGAACGTGACATGAACTGATTTATTTTTTGATTTTAGAGCTAATTTTAAATTATGTACAAGATCAAAATCATTTGACACAACTGTGGCTTAATCATCACAAGTGCATGTTTAATCATTTCTATTTATTCACCGCAATAATTTTGTGTTTTCTAACAATATCTTGATTATTTTATTATTTGTGTGTAGGTTTAATCACTACAACTATAGATCTAACAAAACAATTACATATTTATAATACATGATTGTTCTTTACTAATGGAGTATTCTTCTATTTTTTGAAAGGATTAAATTTATGTTTCTATGTTTATAGGATATTTCGACACAATTGACAATTAAATGATGCAACTACATAATATAAAGACACAGTAGATAGATTGAAAGAAGCATTCACTTAATACAAAGCCACATCTACCAATAAATCAACACAATTGTTTGACAAATGCAAAAATAGAAAGACCCAAGAAAGTCAAATTAAATTGTTTATTTGAATACAAAAGAAGGAACAAAACCAAATCAACAAGGATGACAAACAAATAGTGACAACTAAAAAGGATCACAAGGATATATTGGAACAAGAAGATTTGAATAGGTATTATCAACGAGTATTGGCTTATTGTGAAAAATATAATTTGGTTATCAATCTCAATAACCTTTATCCAGATGAGTCTTCATTTCTAGATCTAGGGATTTTTGTTGGTGATATTGGATTTGCAACGTGTGGAATGGAAGAAACTCTTGTTTATTTTATATTAGGTCACACTTTGTTTGGTACATAAAATTAAAAAAAATTGTTGTCTATCGGTATATTAAATCACATTTGAATTTGGGGTTAAGAATCAATCATTTTGTTTGGCATGTTTGGTGCACTTGCACAATTTATAGTAGCAACCCTTTTTTTTCATTTTTTAGAGAGATATGCCTAGATATTTTATCACCTCGAGGAATGACCTCAAAGTGGTAAATCCCTTTGGCTACTATATAAATTAGACTCAAGCCAAACCCTAGCCTTACACTAGTCATCTCAGGCTCAGTGTGTCAATGATAGCTTGGATTGGGTGAACGTGCCTAAGGAGCTGACATGGCTTATTAGATACTTAAATGTCTCACCCTTGAATAGAATTATTGGCTAACTCCATGGATCTTACTAGACACCATAATTTAGAATCCACCCTTTTATTTCAAAAATAGTACAATATTCACAGTGTAAGGGGAGGGAATAGTATATCCCCAAGATACTCACCATATGTTTCCCAGGAGGTTGACTCAATTGGAGAGAAATATTCTTTGACCAAACTCTAGAAAAAGACAAAAAAGCACACCTTGGGGTGTGACAAGGCTATTTGAGTTGAACCAAGTTGTGGGAAGAGATATTGTAATGAGCTTTGGCATTAGGGTAGGACTATTTTCAAGTATTTTTTTATTGTGATAAATAGCAATGAAAATCTAGGGGATTTAAAAAGTCCTTGAACATACAAAAATTGGTAAAGTCCAAAGTCTATCAACAACCATATTATCTTGTGTGTGTGTGTGTGTGTGTGTGTGTGTGTGTTTGCAAAAAAATGATTGAAAATCAGACATTCTAGAACACAAAAAAACACATTTGTTAGTGTATGAAAGGAATTAGTGTGCAAAGGAATACACCATTAAGAAAAGCATTCAACAAACTAAGACTATGTAACACTTAAGATTAGACCATAAAAAGAACTCAAAAACACATGAAATGCAAACTTGGCAACTCACATAAGCTCCTTTTGTTGTGTAGATTTAGTCCAAGATGAGGAATGTATGCTCAAATGCTTGTTTAAGCTTCAATTAAAATGGATGAGGAGAGAATGTGGAAGGATTTTGGCATAATAATGGTAATTTTATAGTTTTGAGCTCTCAAATTAACATTATAACTTTGCATGGATGGTGGATAATTTGTGAAGGGGGAATGGTTCAATTTATAGGTAAATGAAGCATGAAATGGACGATCAAGATGCAAACCTAGAGAAGGGTGGAGATGCCTTCGAGAGAAAGCGCATGGATTGTGCTTTCTCAAATGCCTCTCATTGTGACAAGTGTCACAAGGAGAGAGGCTTGGAAGAATGGGGGAATGTGACCATTTTGGGAGATGTGAGAGGGGAAAAGAGTGTAAGAGATGGATGGAGTGTGTAGGAGAAGTGTAAGAGCATTTAAGATTGACATAAATGCACTTGGTTGGGGAGTGTGAGGATGTGACAAGAGTTGACTTAGGGTTTGAGTTAGATTTCTTGATCCTCATAATTAAGGTTGTGCACATGATTAGGGTTGGATAAGGCTTTGATTAAGATTAATTAGTGGGCAACTAGGATTTTATGGAGGATGCAAGTGGGAGGAGAGAGAATGAGTGGATTGTTAATTAGTTAATTAATAATAATTAATTAGCTAAAGGATAATTAGTATGTGTGAATGAGTTAGGCTAAGGGCTAGGTTGGAGGTTAGGTGAGGGTTAAAGTCAACAAAGAGGGCTTTGAGTGGGCAAGTGGTTTAGAAGGATGGGTATGGTTAGGCATGTGAGGTTAGGTGAGAGTTAAAGTTAGGAGCCATGTGCTCTAATTGATTGATTTTTATTTAATCAAAGGGGGAAAATAGATAGGATAAATTTAATTTTGAGAAAATAGAAGAAGTGGGAAAGATAATTAATTAAATTAGATTTAATTAATAGAAGAAGGGGGAAAGAGAATTAATTAAACTAAATTTAATTAATAGAAGAAGGGAGAAAGAGATATAATTAAATTAGATATAATTAATAGAAGAATGTAGATCAATTAATTAAAAAGTAGTGGTTGCTTATTTAATTAATCGGACTAAATCAAATTAATACGTTTGATCTAATTAATGGAAGAAGGAGATTACTGAATTAAATAGCCATGGTTATTTAGTTAATTAGACTATAATTAATTAATTAGGGAATCGACAAATCTTAATTAAATAATAATATTTAATTAGGATGCCTAGAAGAGAATAAATATGATTATAATATTGTTAATAAGATTTAGGTGTCTACATTTTGTCCCTCTTTGAAATAGTGTTAAACGTTATTTCTAAGATGTTTAAAATCTCAACAGAATGAAGAATAAAAGTAACAAGGTTGCCCCAGATTGTAGAAAAAGAAGAGGTTAGCTTGACTGGGTGATCCCCCCTTGAGAAGGCGGCTAGGAAAGATTAAAAAGGGCCTCGAGCGACATCTTGAAAAGAAATCTATGCCAATGGGAAAGAAGGGGAAGGGGAAAAATATTTGCACAGTATTATCCATGAGGGTTAGGGATAAGGATACAGGGGGATTTGGGGGATGTGAGGTAATGTGATGAAGGGTGCTCCCCTTAATACCACAAACACATAACAAAAATAGAGAAACAACAACAATTTGCAAGAACAAAAAATGGGCTTCTTATTATCTCCACAAATGTGGAATTACAAATTTCAGAATTACAATATGCAAAGCCACATGGACATTTTCCTTTACAATATTTTGTAGGAAAAAGCATCAAATCATTACCCAAATCTACCCAGAACTGCTCTAGACAACATTGTAGACCTTTCTTTTATAGGCAATTTCCACCGCCTGAGAAGGTTCCAGAAATTTAGCCCTTAAGGCCAACTATCCTAAGAATTATTTTATTTTATTTTCTTTTTTACATAGGGTCGGATCCAAATAAATACAAAAATATGTTTTTAGGTACCCCAACTTCTGGAGGCCATAACTTTTTAACCGTAGCTCCATTTTTCTATTATAACCACTTTTCAGAAATGATAGGACCTGATCTATAGTGCTTGACTCACGCAAGCTCTAGTCAGTTGGGGGTCAATTGCGATCCAAAGCCTCTAAGGCCTTCAAAATTGACCTGAAATATTTCGTACCCAAAAACCTCAATAACTTCACCAATACAGATGATGCGGCAATGAAACTCAATTGGTAGGCTGATATGACTAAGATGAACCTCCAACTGTGAAATCAAAATATTCTGAGATCATATGACCAACTTACTAAAAATAGTAAGTTTCCATAAATAGCAACTTTGCACAAGATAGCCCTTATTGAAAAGAAACTATAAATATTTTTGGGTGATGCAAGATTGCTCTTACACCTAGGATGCTCCTGCATCAGACACCTGGGGTAATTTGAGAAGTGACCCTGTCACGACTCAGGTGTGAAGAGGAAAACCAAGATGGTTAACCTCCTCCTTTGTTAGCCATGATGAATCTTCAACAGATCATCCTTTCCATTTGACCAGATATTCTTCATATGTTTTGTTCCTTGTGCTCCTACCAACATGACTATCCAGTATGTCCTCAATCTCCTTGGTATCTGAACTAGTTGCTGGAATACTCCATTGTGCTTTTGTGACCTCATCTTCAACACCCCTTTCATGATACTCTGTCAAATCTGAAATGTTAAACACTGGTAAAATATTCAGCTCAATAGGCAACTCTACCTCATAGGCATTTCCTGAATCATGCTTCTTCAGTATCTTACATGGCCCAAACCTCTTCATTTTTAGCTTGTTATATGTACCATCCAGAAATCTCTCCTTTTGCAAATGAACCATGACTTCATTCCCAACTTGAAATTCCTTATGCCTTCTTCTTTCATCTGCCTTAGCCTTATACTGCGCATTCATCTTGGTAATGTGCTTCCTCACCTCCTCACGGATGTTCTTCAAGTGTTCTACAAAATCCTCAGCTTCAACACTACTTATTTGTCCTTTATCTATCTTCCTCAACTCAGATGCATTTTTGGGACTACTTCCATATACAATTCTAGAATGGTGATTTACCAGTGCTCCTATTGACATAATTATTGTATGCAAATTCTGCCTATCGTACAATCAAATCCCATCCCATTGGTTTATCTCCAACCAAACATCTCAACAAATTTTCCAAACTCCTATTCACCACCTCTGTCCATCCATCAGTCTGTGGATGATGTGATGAACTGAACTTCAAATCTATCTTTAACTTCTTCCAAAATGTGCACCAAAAAAATCCAACAAACTTAGTGTCCCGATCTGAAAATATACTCTTTGGCAAACCATGTAGTCTCACCACTTCTTTGAAAAACAATTCTACCATATGAACTGCATCATTAGTCTTCTTGCAGGGAATGAAATGTGCCATCTTTAAAAATTTGTCAACCATCACAAAAATTGAATCATGTCCCTGCTGAGTCCTTAGTAAACCAAGAAAAAAATCCATACTAATATCCTCCCAAGGCTTTTTTGGTACAAGTAATGACTGATACAACCTTGCATTTTGCTTCACTCCTTTCACCATCTGACATACTCTACAATCATGTACAAACTTCTTGACATCTTGCTGCAACTATGGCCAATAATAATTCTCACTAACCAAAGCAAGGGTTTTATCACGACCAAAATTTCCAGCCAATCCTCCGCTATGCTTCTCCTTGATGAGATTCTCCCTCATAGAACTTTGTGGAATACACAACTGACTCCCTCTGAATAACATATCATCCTGAATGATGAAATCCAACCACTTCATTCTATCTAGAGTAATAGGTTCTTTACAAGCTTTCCAAGCTTCACCAAAATCAGAATCCTCTGGATACAAATTCTTGAGTTCCTTGAACCCAACCACCTCAATCTGCATCTCTATCAGCAATAATTTCCTTCTGCTAAGCGCATCTGCAGCTCTGTTAGAATTTCCACTCCTATGTTTCAAAACAAATGTATAACTCCACAAAAACTCAACCCATTTCAAATGTATTTGATTCAACTTTCCTTGACTATTCAAATATTGAAAAGCTTGATGACTAGTATACAAAACAAACTCCTTAGGAAGAAGATAGTGTCTCCACTTCTTTAATGCTTGAACTATAGCATAAAATTCATGATCATAAATAGAATACTTTCTTTTGGTAGCATTTAACTTCACACTGAAATAAGCAATAGGTTTACCTTCTTGACTCATAACAACTCCTATTGCAGTACCACTAGCATCATAGTCTACTTGAAACACCTTATTAAAATCTGGAAGTGCTAAAACAGGTTGTTCTGTAACTTTTTGTTTCAATAGTTTAAAACTCTTATCTACCCTAGTAGTCCACTTAAATTCTTTTCTATCGCCTCTCATTGTTTCAGTCAAGGGTCCACAAATACTGCTAAAACTCTTGATAAACTTTCTATAAAAGCTAGCCAAACCATGAAAAGATCTTACTGTTGTAACATTCCTTGTAGTAGGCCATTCAAGGATAGCTTGCACTTTCTCTGGGTCCATTTTTAGACCTTCTATTAAAACTAAAAATCCCAAATACACTAACTCCTTCTTCACAAAACTGCACTTCTTCAAATTAATAAACAATTTCTCTTCTCTTAACTTCTCAAACACCATACAAATATGCATCATATGCTCCTCTAATGTCTTACTAAAGATCAAAATATCATGTAGGTAAACAATAGAAAACTTACCCAAAAATTATTTTAGAACCTCGTTCATGAGCAACATGAAAGTGCTCGGTGCATTGGTTAGCCCAAAAGGCATGACTAACCACTCATACAGTCCTTCCTTTGTCTTGAAGGTAGTCTTCCATTCATCTCCTTCTCTAATCCAAATCTGATGATATCCACTCTTCAAATCTATCTTTGAGAAATACACATCTCCACTCAAACAATCCATAATATCATCCATTCATGGCAATGAAAACCTGTACTTGATTGTGATTTTGTTTATTGCCCTAGAATCTATACACATCCTCCATTCTCCATTATTCTTCGGTGCTAATACTGCTAGTACAACACATGGACTCAGGATCTCCTGAATCAACCCCTTTTGTAACAACTCATGTACTTGTTTGTTCAACTCTTCACTTTCTACTGGTGTCATTCTTTGTGCTGCCTTATTTGGAAAATTGGCTCCTGGAATCAAGTCCATCTGATGACTAATCTTCCTTACCCATGGTAATCCATCTAGAACATTATCAGATACAATATCTTGAAACTCATTCAATAGATCTACAACTTCTACAGGTACATCTTCTACTTCCTCTTCACCAGCTTTTGGAATTAAAGAAAAACACATATGCTCATGCCTCATACCCTCTAGGAATTTTCTTCCATCAACAAAAGTTATCCTTGCATGACCACATACCTTTTCTTCTGTGTCCTTCAATAGCTTTAGCTTATGTCTCACTCCATCCTTCATCAGGGAATAGGTATTCACACGACCATCATGTACAACATGCCTATCAAACTGCCATGGTCTACCTAACAACATATGACATGCATCCATAGATATGATATCACATAGTAACTCATCATGGCATCTGCCAATCTTGAACTTCACTAGGCACTATTCATTGACCATGACCTTGTGGTCATCCTGTACCTAGATAATCTGATATGGATGTGGGTGTTTCTATCTCTTGAGCTTCAACTTAGTGACTATCTCTTCTGACACCAAATTGTCAGTGCTTCCACTATCGATAATCACATCACAACACTTATCCTCACACTTGCATCTAGTGTGAAACAGGCTCCTCCTTTGTTCAGGTTCATTCTCACCACTCAACAGGACTCTTCTATTTATTAGCAGTTCTCCTCTTTCAACATCTTCAGAATGTGATGATCTGGCATCTTCATCTACATGCGCAACTCTGGCCTAGCCTTCATTTCTCCTATATGTCCTTCCTTGGCATTGAGGACATTCAAATGCCCTATGACCTTCTTCTCTGCAATGAAAACAAGTTCCACGGAAGCCTCCTCTTCCAAGTCCTTGTCCTCTTCCTCTTCCTCTCTGATCTCTATTATTCTGATCATGGAAATGATTAGAATTGTTTCCTCTTTGATTTTGACTGCTACTGGCCTCATCCTTCTTTTTCAGATCTTCGTTTTGGCCTCCATATGACCGTCCACTAGATCTTCCACCACAACCTCTTTTGTTTTGTCTGCTCTCAAACTTCTTGTTCAAATTTTCCTCTACTTTTAGGGAAAACTAGTATGCCTCTTCAATACTATTCATTTGAACCAAATTCAACTCCTCTTGAATGCTCGACCTCAACCCATTAAGGTAACAGGAAACTTTCTCCTTATTAGCTTCCACATGGCCTATTCTGATGAGGATTCGATCCTCCGTACACTCCTGAACAGATCTTCCTTCTTGCTTCAAACTTTGCATTTTCTTCAGTAGGTCAAGCTCATAATCAACAAGAATGAACTATTGCTTCAATTTATCCACCATCTAATCCCATCTTGTGATTTTATCCTTTCCTCTTCTATTTCACTCCAATTGAATCTCTTCCCACCAGATCTTCACATGACCCTTTAGTTTGGCCTTCACAAACTTGACCCAATTAGGATCCTTGATGTCTTTATACTCAAAATATTCTTCTAATTTGTTGATCCATTCGATCAACTCCTCTGGGTTAAGATTTCTTGAAAATGCAGGAACCTTAATCTTAGGTCTTTTCCTGATCTTGGAAATGGCCCGAAAAAGCCTTTCTTCCTCTTGGTTCATAATTTCACCTTCTCCTTGATCAAAATTTCCTTCTTCAACTTTATCCTTGCTTTCATCTCTGACATTAAGATTTATTCCTCTGTGAATCTCTTCTTGCAATTCTTGCACTTGTTTGTCGAGCGCTCTAACCTTAGGTGTCACACCACCAGCTCTTCCACCATGTTCCCTTTGTGGAGGCATTTTTGCGCTGCTCGCTAAAACCCTAAACCATGGTTCTGGTGCAAACTACCTCACAGTTGGTGATATGTTTACACACTCAGGAACTCCCACTCTAATACCACTTGATGAAGGGTGCTCCCCTTAATACCACAAACACATAACAGAAATAGAGAAACAACAACAATTTGCAAGAACAAAAAATGGGCTTCTTATTATCTCCACAAATGTGAAATTACAAATTTTAGAATTACAATATGCAAAGCGACATGGACATTTTCCTTTACAATATTATGTATGAAAAAGCCTCGAATCATTACCCAGATCTATCCAGAACTGCCCTAGACAACACTACAAACCTTTCTTTTATAGGCAATTTCCACCACCCGAGAAGGTTCCAGAAATTTAGCCCTTAAGGCCGACTATCCTAAGAATTATTTTCTTTTCTTTTCTTTTTTACATAGGGTCGACTCCAAATAAATACAAAAATATGTTTTTAGGTGCCTCAACTTTCAAAGGCCATAACTTTTTAACAGTAGCTTTGTTTTTCTATTATAACCACTTTTCAAAAATGGCAGAACCTGATCTATAGTGCCTGACTCGTGCAAGCTCTAGTCAGTTGGGGGTCCATCACAATCCGGAGCCTCTAGGGCCTTCAAAATTGACCTGAAAGATTTCATACCCAAAAACCTCAATAACTTCACCAATACAGATGATGCGGCAATGAAACTCAACTAGTAGGCTGATATGACTAAGATGAACTTCCTACTGTGAAATCAGAATATTCCGAGATCATATGACCAACTTACTAAAAATAGTAAGTTTCCATAAATAGCAGCTCTGCACAAGATTGGTCTTACACCCAGGATGCTCTTGTATCATAATGTGGGGGATTTATGGATTGAGAGTTTGGGGGATTGAGTTTAATTCCTTTGGCTAGGAATTGGATTTGATTTTTGGTGAGATTTTGATTAGATTTTTATTTTTATGGGGGGATTTCCCTTTGAAGCTTGAGTGTGGGGTCTTCCAAAATATAATATCACCATGTAGTTTGAGCACTTAGTTTTATATAGAAATATTGGAGACTTGCCAAGGTTACTAGGAACTGAAGGCCTTGTCACCAATGTTGCACATGACTAACATAACAAAAACACAAGGATTGCCCTAACATCACACATGAGTCCCAAAAGCTTCAAGGTGGAAATGATACTGGGTAACGCACAAAAAAACTACATTTCTCAAGTGCACCATGCAACCAAAAAAATGATCACATTATGCAAGGGTCATATCTAACTGACTCACAGATAGAAAAGAAAAAAGATTAAAATAACCTTGCCCTAGGTCACCCCCATTTGTAGCACACCATGATATAAAGAGATTGTGGTGACTTTGAGGTGGGGAACAACAAGAAGCTTGAAGAATATAATCAAGAACCAAATAATAAATTTAAAATCAATGTGAAAATATGAAACATGCCTTTTTCCATAAGAGATTGACTGACTAAAAGATGTTGGGATTAGGTCAGAGATGAGGAAGGATGCATCCTATAAGCACCCGTTGATGAGATTCATTGCAAATTTTTGTCTAGTGGCAAAAGATGAATCATGGACAATCACATAATCAAGGATCTCTACTAAGGTACAAGGATTGATGGGATAATTGATCTCACTTCTGCAGGATGAATGAGGGTATGTACAATGGGCCCTAACAATATTGTACAAATGGAATAGTTGGTATATACAATGAGTATTTACAAAAGCTCAGGAATTAGGATTGGTCAACATATGATAGATATATACAAAGCTTAGGATGTAGGGATAAGACATGCTATACAACTGATATATACAGGAAGCTCAAGATGCTGGATAGTAATCCATTTCTTGATGTGAATGTGCGATAATGAAACACCCAAAGAACATTGGTTGATAGCAGGGGTTTTGCTGGGGAGATGATGAGTGAAGGTGTGATTGTGATAGAATGAGATTTTGATAGATAATGGAATGGTCCACTATGTATGGTGTCTATTTCTAAGTTTTCACCAACATACTTTCCCAAGGTGATTGATTTCCAAGTTTTCACCATGGGATGATTTTTTTTTGTTATCACCGAGGCACCTGTTTACCAATTTTTCACCAAGACAATAATTTTTTTAGGACTCTTTATATTGTTTTTGTGATTTTTTTGGATACATAGGATATACTTCAAAGCTCATGCATAGAACTTCTTTAGATGAATGATGTTGATGGGATTATTCATAAGTTCCCCTTCAATTGTTGATAACTAATATTCCCTTGAGCCAAAACAAGTTGACCCAACCAAGTAGGGTCAAAATTGCCTTTCTTTTCTTGATCTACTTGTACTTTTGATTCTCTTTAAGGACCATGTCCCCCACATGGAACTGTCATGGGTGGACCTTTTTTTTGAAGTTTATCTTAAGTTGGTTCTAGTATACAACTAGGTGATCATATGCCTACTACCTCTTCTCATCTAACAGGTTCAACTGTGTGAGGTGCACTATACGATAATCTTAATCAGTGATATAGTTTCTTAGGAACACACACAATGAAGGAAGTCCGACCTCAATTGGTAAGATGACCTCAACACCATATACTAGAGAATACAGGGTGGTGCCCATGGGAGTGCAGAGGGAAGTGCGATGCCCATAGGGCAAGATTAATTTGAAGGTGCTAGTCATGACCATAATCATTGAAAACATTTTTGAGGATTTTTAGGATGGTTTTGTTAGTTACCTCAACCTGGTCATTCCCTTGGGGAAAATATGGTCTAGAAAAGAAATGGTGGATATAGAATTGGTCACATAGATCTTTCATGTGTTGGTTTTCAAATGGCATGCCATGATTTGTGAAGATGGTGGAGGGGATATCAAAGTGGTAGATGATGTGGTAAAGGAAAAACTTGGATTTTTGAACACTTGTAGAGAGGGTGAGTGGGATTACCTCAACCCACTTTGTAAAGTATTCAGTATCAGTGATAATGTACTTGTGTTTATCTGAGAAAAGGGTGATTATCTTACCAACAAGGTCAAAGCCCCAACATGAAAATGGCCATGGTGGTGCAATGGGATGCAAGTCTTGTGCTAGAGCATGAATCGGATTGGCATGTTTATTACATGGTAGGCATTTCTTCACAAACTCACAAGCATCATGTTCCATTATGGGCTAGTAATACCCTACTCTAAGAAGCTTCTTTTTTAAGAGTATACCACTTGTGTGGGTACCATAGATTCTAGCCCGAACCTCTTGTGAAGCCAGGGTGGCCTCATTTGAGTCTAAACCCCTAGAGAAGACATTGTGATATCCGCGATGATATAGGGTGTTGGATACAAGAGTGAAGCAAGATGCTCTATGAATAAGATTATGGCATTTGGTGTTTTTGAGGTGGGGGATATGATACCATTCTTTAGATAAGCATGGATGTCATGGTACCATAGAAACTGAGGACCAACCAAGATGCACACCATTTTAAATCATCATTCTCATACATAGGTGTGGGGAGATGCTCCTCTAAGAATTCATACTGTATGGCATCTCAAGGGATTTCAAGTAGGGAACTAGTAGTTACCATTGTGTCTACTACCTTGTTTTGTAATCTAGGTACTTGCATGAATTGAAGGTTCAGGAATTGTTCTTTTATTTTGTCCACTAATTCCTTGTAGGGTAACAAATTGCCATCCTTTGTCTGAAACTCATCCATGACTTGATTTATGATGAGTTGTAAATTGCCAAATACTTTCATCTTTGTGATGTTCCATTGGATAACTATCTCGAGGCCTGACATGAATGCCTCATATTTTGCAATGTTGTTGGTACAGGGGAATCAAAATTTGAATAATTTTGAGATGTATTCACCTTGAGGAGTGACGAAGAGGATTCCTTCTCCTGATCCATTTGATGTGTAGGATCCATTAAAATGCAATTTCCATGTTGGTTGTTCTTCGATCATACACAGATGTTCATATGAAAATTCCATTACCAAAGGATATGTGTCCACCAAGGGTGTCTTAGCTAGTTGATCTGAAATAACCCGACCCTTGATTGCCTTTCTATCTACATATTAAATGTCAAATTCATGAAGGAGGATTACCCCTTTTTCCATGCGGCCTGTAAGTGTTATTCATGAGAGTAGATACTTGAGCGGATCTATTTTGGAAATGAGTTTCACTATGTGACTGAGCATATAGTGTCACAAATTTTTAGTAGCAAAAACCACTACAAGACATGCCTTTTCCATTTGTGTATAATTGAGCTCATAGCCAACAAGTATATGAATGATGTAATAGATACCTCTTTCTTGCCCATTATCATCAAGCTGAGCCAAGAGTGCCTCTAGTGCTATAGTGGTTGCTGATATATACAAAATGAGAGGTTCCCCTAGAGTAGGCATGAGGATTAGTGGATTTTCTAGGTATTCCTTGATCTTTTAAAAACTTCTTTGGCATAAAGGATCCTATTTGAAATTGGTGTCTTTATGCAGTAGATGGGTGAATGGTTGACACTTATCTGCAAGCTATGATATGAACCTTCCGATAGAATATATCCTACCCAGTAGACTGTACAATTTCTTGAGTGTCCTAGGGGGAGGCATTTCCATTATAGCTTTAAATTTCTTGGGATCGATCTCTATGCCTCATCTAGATACAATGAATCCTAGGAGCTTGCCTGATGTTGTGTGTATGAATTTTGTACCTAGTTGTAGACACAACACTTTAGTAAAACATTAGACGTTAGCAAAAATCAAAATCATGTAATAGAATGAAAACTTAACTAACCAGGCGATTTACTGCCTTCTAGTAGATGCGAGTATGTATTCTGAGATTGTACCGAGATCAGTGACCTTGACGACACCTAAACAAATGATTTGAATGCAAAATCTAGATATGAATCAGATGCAAATTAATCTATTTTTTTGGTTTTTCTATGCAATAATACGAGAAATCTGATATGAATCTATTCTATATGAAAAAATGATATGCAATACAATTAATCTAACAATGATATGCTAAATATGAATGATCTCACAAAATTTGTTGATTCGCAAAGAAGCTTCAATTCTTCAGATACCAATTCGCCAGCATAAGTTTGCAAAATTATGAGATGATTTGTGAAGAGCCGAGCCTTGATTTTATAGAAATCCAGGGCTTTGGGGATGCATGGAAAAAGCCATAAATCACTCAGTTGATTTTTGAGTGAACAAGGAATAAAAGATAGTTAACTCACAATAAATCATGCAAAAACAACTTTTTGATTTAAATCAGAAGTTGAGATCAGCTTTCAACTCAAAATAGAGTTGAGTTTATTTTTAAAACAACTTGAATTGATTTTCTGATTTATAGTTTAACTATTTTTTGGATGTGCATAATTAATTATGAATTAAATAAAAAATAAAGTGATTTATTCTCAACTTAACTGATTTGAAAATAAAACAATTGATTTATGGGTTAATCAATTATTAAATCAAACTTTTATTCCAAAATAATATCATTAAATATGACAACTTGCTTGAATTAATTAAATAAGAATTTAATCAATTAATGATAGGGATTTTGATTTATTGTCAAATTTAAATAATAATAATTAGGAATAAATATAATTAAATTCAATTAAATAATTAAGTAGCAGTATTAAATCTAATTAATTAAATATTTAGAATATTCAATTAATCAAACTTTAGGATAAATAGGATTTATCACCAAATAATCATTAAATTAAGATAATTAGGAATATTACTAGGAATATTCCTCAATGCAGAATTTAGGATAATCAATTAGGATTCGATAATGTTCAGATGTGCCTTAGGTTAGGACTTTGATGTCAATTTCGTTCGATGTGTCGATATAGGAGGTTAATGAACTTATAGCCCATTTTTGGGGTATTACATTTTGCCCCTCTTTGAATTACTGTGTGAAGTGCAGTGGTTCAAAGACAGTCTATGTATGATGTTGAAGCTGATGTTTGAAATTGATATTGATATGAAATAGAAATTGATTGAAATTGATATGAAGATAATAGGTCTTGAATGACCAAAGACAATGTTAACTATAACAACAAATGAACCAATGATTGTGTAAAAGTGTCAAAACGCTTGATTCTGAACCTTATGATTGTGAAGAAGTGAGTGACTGATTCCAGACCCGATTGTCGATAAGAATCACATTGGTAACACATCTGAACCCTTCAGTTTCCAAAGAACCAAGGAAATAACACAATTGAACCGATAGTTACAAAAGATTGATACAGTTTACAAGATTAGGAGAATACCCGATTGATATGGATCTCGATGAATCTGATATGCCCCGAGCGATGATTGATTTGCCCCAAGCGATGAGGTCTTTTTGATGAATTAGACGTGGTTGTTTGTCTCGATTACTGAGGAAAAGATATGATTTCCATAAAGATATGATTTCAAATTAGATTACAGACTTTGAATGATGTGCAATACCATGCCCCCTTCAGGATTAAAATTGAAATTTGACAAGAAAAGTCAATGTTATAGGGTTCAGAAGCATGTTAATTCATTTGAAAAATGGTTAAACACGTTCGAAAATGCATTCTGCATCATTTGGAGGTCCAGAAGACCAAGTTTGACTAGGTTTGACCATAGTTGACCAAGTTGAAATTTTGATAGTTTGATGTAAGATAATCAGTTAAGTTGAATAATGGATTTCTGTGATGATGGAAGGTTGATTATGCAAGCAGTAGACCGTCCTAGGTCCAAAAATTTTAAATCATGATTTTGACATAGTAAATGATCTCAGATTTGAATTTTGATCCTGAAAATGGATTCAGAACGTTGAAATTAGCCAGGGGTGCAATTTTCGTAAAAAATGAAGCATTTTTGAAAATTAGGTCAAAAGCTATATAAAGGTTGGAAGGGTCATTTTCAATTCATCTCAACCTTTTGACTTTGAAAACTTTGTGGAGCCCTCTGAGCAGAATGGCAGATAAAGTAGCAGAACCAAAGGTACCTGTGAGTTCACATCGATTTGAGTGCAGCTGGAGACACCAGAGACCTCGGCAGTACGGACATCCGATAGGTGGACCTCTATGCTTTGCTAAAATGTCAATTTTTCCATGTTTTATAGGATTTTAGTAATGTTTTGTACATTTTTCCATTTTTGAATTTTGCATGCACAAAAACTTGTACAACTCCCCAGCGGGACTCGTACGACTTTTCAACTGTAGCTAGATTGTCGTCCTATAAGCCCCCATGACTTGTATCAGAGGGACCCATGAGTCGTATGATGTTTCATCAGGTCCCTCATAACTCGTACGATGAGGGATGCATTGTCATGTCACTATGATTTATCATTTGGTATGACGTAGAAACTCGTACGACTCTTCATGCCAATCTAAAGTGTCGTATGGAAAACAATGAGCTGAAAATGCAGTATTAGGTCAAATTTTTTATTTTTTTGATTTTGTAGCCTGATTGCTGACCTGTTAACCTACCTTCTGAAATACTGAACTGCCCCATTTCTGCCCTTGGAACCTGTTCTTTTGTGACCAAATTACTGATAGGATTCCATGTTTCTGTATTGTGTAGGTCGTATATCTAGATGTACATGTACGAATCTCTCATCCTGCCATGCAGAGAGTATGTGTGTCATTGCCAGACCCTACAAGGGTCCACCTTGCTTCTTGTGGATTCGAGCACTTGATACATTTACCTGAGATTAGGGTAAATCATGAACTTTTGACTGTGCTAATTGAGAGGTTCCACTCGAAGACACAGACCTTTCACTTGCCGACTGGGGAGATCACTATTACCCCCGAGGATGTATACCAGATATTGTGCTTTCCTTTCCATGCAGGCCAACAACCAGAGTATGTGAGTTCGCGGAACTCAAGTGTATTAGCTTTCAAATGTCTCTTCAGAGATGATACTCAGATGACGGCCTCCATTTCTTAGGAGACCTTAGTGTAGAGATATAGACAGACACACTGGCTAGAGTGCATCATTGGTGGGATGATTCGTGGTATTATCATGTCTGACCATCAGCAGAATGGTCTTTTGATGGGTTGGGCCCCTATGGTAGCACGTTTGATGGCCACTCCCTCTGAGTTGGCTTGGGGTTAGTGTCTATTAGCTCACATGTTCTCTAAGATGCATGAGGTAGTGTATCAGGAGAGAAAATCTTTTGTTGTAGGAGCCCTAGTTTTACAGATATGGGCTTGGGAGCACATCCCAGTGTTGAGACCTGTGTGTACTTCGCAGAGGCAGCCTCAGGAGCCTGTCATCTATACATATGCCAAATATGTTATATAGGGACAGATGGGTCACATAGAGTACTAGAGGTGATGCCTCGATGATATGACCTTTGTGCACTGGAGACCATATGTAGCCATGGAGCCTTGGCCTACTACTTGAGAGCAATTTAGTTACTTCTTCTAGAGCCATGTACTGATTGGGAGGTCATCCTCCACTATAGAGAGGCTCCTTATTACCAGGGCCTGGTGGTAGTATGGACGTATTCAGGATGCCCTAGAGGATTATGCTACATATGCACGAATAGGGCATGAGATTGGACTAGGATGGACATAGAGGCTCTCTTATGCTTTGTGTTCATAGGAGTACAATGCTATTGTCGATAGGGATTGGGAGTACATACTAGATGTACTGGATGCTGGTGTTACTAATGGATTTATCTCATGGCTTGTTGACCATCCCATCCATAGATTTTTTGATCCGACTAAGCTGATACCCTCCATGGAGGAGGTGATGGACGTGATAGGTGCTCTGATGGGACAAGGTTCAGGACCTACACAGGCTCCCATTTTCACCCCACACCTCTGAGACCCAGAGTGATGGCTCCACCACAGAGACCATTAGGATAGACGAGGCCCTCCCATCCCACTAGTTCTACAGCAGGCAGATCTTCTAGTTCTCATAGATGGACTAGAGGAGAGGGTGGTACATTAGGTGGAGTTGGTTCAGCGGATGAGGTACTGGTAGCTAAGTAGGTGGTAGGTGGTGGTGTGGACTTCACAAAGGGGGATATTGGTTTTGATTTAGGTGCTGAGGTTAGATGCCATAAGGTGTAGAGGGTAGAGACCACTGAGCAGGTTGCCCTGGATACTGAGATGCCAGACATTGATCCTACTGCTCCTCCTACTCTACAGGACACTATTAGATGGCTTAGTGCATAGGTTAGGGACCTGAAGGTGCATAGTGCTTGATGGGAGGAGCGATACATAGAGGCAGATAGATAGCAGACTAAGTTGTGTGCGGAGGTATAGAGATTACAGGAAGAGGTGATTCATCAGACCTCACGGGCAGCTTACTATGTGTCCACATATTATTCAGTTGTTTCTACTGCATAGAGAGTTCCTTCCTACTCACAGTACATGATGGCATCAGAGGGAGCCAGAGCACCCAGAGCAGAGGCAGTACCAGATGCACCACCTCCTCCTCCACTAGATGCAGAGGATCATGTTGATAGCTGATTTGTTTGTGATATGTTTTGACATTTTTGATCTTTTGATTTTGATAAACTATTCTGATTCTGATAGCTCAGCTAAGCTCATTCTTTTGTACACTGTGCCAGTAGTGCACCCCTGACTAGTTCAAGATTTTTGATATATATATGAGATCAATATTTTGGTTGTGACTTCATTTGTACTTGTCATGTTTTGATTTATGATGATATCATGTGATGTTTATGCTAGGAGTAGAGTAGAATGTATGTATGGATAGATGCAATGCAATGATTTCTTTTAAATGTATGGATGTAATGCAAATGTGGTTTGATTATGAAAAGATGTATGTATGATTTATGCTTACGTAAATGGATGAATTGTAATGCAACAGATGATTATCATATGCAAATGAAATGATACACATGATATGTTTTGCAGGCATTGATGAAGACAAGTACTCAGTCTTATGTCAAAAAGGATGTTTAACCTAGGAGGATAACTACTTGCGGTTCTATGAAGAGACCTTCGAGTTAGGTTTCAGCTCTTGTTAGATTTGAAGAGACATTTGAAGAATTGTTTAAGCATTGAAGTTCATTTAACCATTGTGAGATCATGCAAACATGAAAAATGAAAAGAAACATGCAGAATGAAAATGCAACCTAAGACCTAGGACCTAGTCACTGATCATGTGTCGGTCATTCTCATCATTGAATTTTTAGGTAACCGGATAAATCAATACAATGCCCACTAGTTATGAAACCATAGACATATGAATATGAATTTGTATATGCAAGAATCAATACAACACCCACTAATTAGGCAACCATGGACATATGAATATTGATTTTATTTTTGGAATGTCGGATTAGATATAAGCACCAAGGCACAAATGCCAGGATGACCTAAATATCATGTTCATTTTGATACAGCAATTTGTATAAGCATCAAAACATAAACATCGTGATGACTTGAATACACCTTGCATTACAAACACATCAAGCAATCAAGAGGTCATTCTAAACCCAATGTGAATTACCCGTAGTGACCCTTTATTGTTCACATCCTTAGGTAAGATCGTGTTTCATAGTAGGAGAAAGAACTCACTCAAAAGACAATAGTTAGATCAAACTTCCTTGGATTTTCCAGGTATCAATGGTCGAGGTATGCATGGCCATCTAATTTGAGATAGAGGCTCTTACAGTCGGACACCATTTCAATCCAAAATTTCCAAAGTTGTTAGATCTTCACGTACAAGAAGAAAATAAAGAAAAGATTATGCCCCCAGTCATCACTCTCTAAATCCTGTAAAGGACATCATCGAAGAGCTCATGTGAACAAAATATGAAAAAATCTCAATGTGAATCAGTAAGCATACAAGGAGATAAAAGAATGTAAAGCACAGATTATTTTCAGTTTATTTTTGATTGAGTTGTTGTAGATGCAAAATCCTTCCTAGAGAGGAGACTAACTGACTGACTGACTCGGATGAATCTTCAAAGGACTCTGATTGGATATGACACGTCTAAAGTATACATTGGAGGCCATAGGATATGACGTTGATTGCCCCTGAGTTTGAACATTGATAGGATACAGATGCTTGAGTTGATTGGTGTACAGACCGACTTATTAAAAATAGGAATACATACAGACTGAGAGATATGTACAAACTAAAGCAAGACTGAAAGCTAGGAAAGACCAAGATTGCACTGATAGATGGAGCGTTTGAAACAAGTGGCACCTGTTTGCCAGGTTTTCACCATCTTGGTAGAGATTCTATTTTTGCTACCAAGGCGCCTGTTTCCAGGTTTTCACCAAGGCACTTTTTCTTTTTCTCATTTTTTTTGTATTTTTCATTTTTCCAATTTTTTTTTTTAGTTTTGATATTTTTTACTTTTTTTGTGAATCATCAAGGCACCTATTGCTAGGTTTTCACCAAGATGTTCATTTTTTTAGGACTTTTTACCATAGACTAAATGCCTTAGGCATAGAATTTCTTCAGATGGAGAACCTTGATTGGTTCTCAGAGCTATTCTCCTTCAGTCGTTGAGAGTTGATAGGCACCAAAGCCAAAAGTAGCAGTGATTACAAAGGGACCCAGCCAGTTGGGTTCAAACTTTCCCTTGCGTTCTTGATGTGATTGATTTTTAGGATTCTCTCTCAAGACTAGATCACCAACCTGAAATTCTCTGTGTCTGACTTTCTTGTTGTAACCTCTAGACATTATCTTCTGATATAATTTGAGATGATCATATGCTGCTTGTCTACACTCATCTAGTAGTTCAAGTTCTTGCAACCTAGACACTCTGTAGTCATCAGCAGTTACTAGACCATGCATTCTGATTCTTAGTGATGGGATTTCAACCTTAATAGGCAGTACCGCTTTAGACCCATAAACTAAAGCAAATGGTTTAGCCCCAATAGGCATTCTGATACTTGTTCTGTAGGCCTAGAGAGCTAGATTGATCATGAGATGCCAGTCTCTTCCTATTTTATTAACTATACGGTGCAAGATTTTCAATAGATTCTTGTTAGAAGCCTCTGCTTGGCCATTCCCTTTAGGATAGTAGATAGATGACCAATGTTGTGTAATCTTGAATTTGGCACATAAATCATCTAGATCTTTTTTCTTGAATTGTCCACCATTATTTGTGATTATGGAATGAGTTATCCCATATCTGCATATGATATAGTTCAATATGAACATAGATATTTTCTTTCCAGTTGCTTGTGTCAAAGGGACTGCTTCTACCCATTTTGTAAAATAATCTGTAGCTGTGATTAGATGGGTATGTCCATTAGAAGAATGAGGATGTATAGCTCCTATAAGATCAAATCTTCATTGGTGAAAAGGCCATTGTGTAGTAAAGGGAATTAGATCTCTCCCTAGAGCATGAATTAAGTTGCCATGCACTTGTCACTTTTGACAGTTCTTAGCAAATTTGATAGACTCTTTCTCCATTTCAGGCCAATAGCACCCAGCCCTAATAAGTTTTCGAGCTAGTGTTAAACCATTTGAGTGTGACCCATAAATACCATCATGGACTTCCTCTAATGCACATTGAGACTCTTCCCATTCTAAACATCTAAGTAGCGTACCATCTAGACCTCGTTTGTATAGATCATGACCAATGATGACATATCAGGAGGCATTATAGATAAGGTATCTCTTTTCATGGTGGTTGAAGGTATCTAGAATGATTTGGTCTTAGAGATAGGAAAATAGGTTTTTGTATCTGGATGAATCATGACCAACAATAGTGCAGATCATGTGGGTTTCAGGGGAATCATATGTAGGATAAGATAGTGCTTCCACCAGGAACTTGTAACGTATCTCATGTTCAGGTTGCTGTAATAGAGTAGATAGCGTTGCCATTGCATCAGAAGCCTTGTTCTCTA
Source organism: Chamaecyparis obtusa (assembly GCA_027943335.1). Lineage (NCBI taxonomy): Eukaryota > Viridiplantae > Streptophyta > Pinopsida > Cupressales > Cupressaceae > Chamaecyparis > Chamaecyparis obtusa. The sequence continues at coordinate 1,267,424 of BSBK01003198.1, forward strand.
TTCTAGGAATTTGCTCAAATGTGATAGATAGGAAATACTTCTTTAGATCATCTACCATTCTCTTGTATGGGATGAGCTTTTCATCTTTAGTCTGGATCACATCATTGACTTGATGGATAACAAGTTGAGAGTCTCCATGAATGTGTAGCTTTGTCACTCTCCACTCAATTGCTATTTTCATACCATTCAAAAGGGCTTCATATTCTGCAATATTGTTTGTGCAAGGGAACTTTAATCTAAATGCTTTTGGGATTGAGTATCATTGAGGAGTTATAAATAATATGCCTGCTTCTGATCCATTTTGTGTATAGGAGCCATCAAAGAATAACTGCCATTCTCTAGAAGAAAGAGTCATAATAGAGGAATCTAAAAATTCCATTTGCATTGGTGTATCATCAATCATAGGTGCATCTGCTAATTGATCAACAATTACCTGTCCTTTGATAGCTTTTCTTTACACATATTCAATGTCAAATTCACTTAAGAGCATAACCCATTTAGCTAATCTACCTGTGAGGGAAGCTTTGCTTAGAAGGTACTTGAGTGGATAAATCTTAGCTACCAAATGTGTGGTATGAGCTAACATATAATGTCTCAGTTTCTATGATGCAAAGATCATAGCTGGACAAGCTTTCTCAATCATTAAATAATTCTTTTCATAAGCAACCAATGTTCTACTGATATAGTATATAGCTCTTTCCTTTTTGTTCTCATCATGTTGTGCAAGCAATGCCCCCAGTGATGTATCTATAGCGGAGACATATAAGATCAAAGGCTTCCCTGGAATGGGAGGCACCAAGATAGGAGGATTTGATAGATACTTCTTGATATGATTAAAGTTGTTATCACATTCTTCATTCCATGCAAAGGTCACACCTTTATGTAATGTTTTTGTAAAAGGTTGTGCTATGTCTACTAGCTATGATATGAATCTTCTGATAGATTGAACTCTTCCTTGCAAATGTCCTCATTTGACTAATATTCTTTGGGGGTTGCATCTCCATTATAGCCTTCACTTTAGCTGGATCAACTTCAATACCCTTCTTTGAGACTATGTATCCTAAGAGCTTTCTAGAAGTGACACCAAAAGAACATTTCTTAGGATTTAGTCTGAGACTAAATTTTTCCATTCTGTCTAGTATCTTGCTCAAGTCATCTAGATGTTTAGCTCTAATCATAGATTTTGCTAAAGTATCATCAACATAATCCTCCATAGTCCTATGCATCATGTCATGAAAAATAGATGTCATGGCTCTTTGATATGTAGCACCAACATTTTAAAGCCCAAATGGCATGACATTCCAACAGAAGGTGCTCCATGCACATGTGAAAGCAGTTTTCTCTTGATCTTCTGGAGCAATTTTTATTTGATTATATCTAGAAAAACCATCCATTAAAGAATACATCTCAAAGCCCGCAGTCATGTCCACTATCATATCAATGTTAGGTAATGGAAAATTATCCTTAGGGCATACTCTATTCACATCTCTAAAGTCTGTGCATACTCTTATTGATTTGTCTAGTTTAGAAACATGTACAATATTAGAGATCCATTCTGTATAATCAATAACTCGGATGAATCCAACTTTAAGAAGCTTCTCTAATTTAAATTTTACCAAGAGTGCAACATGAGGATGCATCTTTCTTAACTTTTTCTTAACAGGTTTGACATTTGGAGCTATAGATAAATGATGCATTATAAGATTAGGATCCAACCCTAGCATATTTGAATATTTCCATGCAAAGTTGATCTTCTTTTCTATTAGGAATGTAGTTAATTTTTTCTTCTCTTCTTCTGATAAAGATTGTGCTACATGAATCAACTATGGTTCTTCTATTGTTCCCAAGTTGATGGATTGAGTGGGCTCAATTAGAACTGGAGATCCATCCTGTAAATGACTCAAAAGGACATCAAATATCTCATCCTTAGGCACCTCAGAGAGGTTTTCACCTTTGGATATGTCTTTTATTTTTACTTTTGTCGGTTCTGAGACTGCCACAAATTGGTTTTCACCCTCAGAACTCTTTTTCTTTTTATTTTTATTCTTATTTTTCTAACTAAGATACTTGATGTCCGACTCCATCATGCTAACACTCGGTTCATTGATGGAAGTCCTCATAGGCTCAACTGCATTGAGGTAGCAAGAAAGGGCATAGTCATTCGGGAAGGTATAAATACCATGGTTCGGATTTGTGGAGGTTTGATCAAGAAGTTCAAGATGTTGGATAGTTAAAATGGGGAAAGATTGGGAGATAGTGTTTACAAAAATGGATCTGTCATCATTGGTCCTAACCTGACAGTCAATTTCAAAGGTTATATTACAACTTAAGACATTCAATTCATGAATAGGCTCAATGTTATTGTGGGAGTCCAATTCAGCCATAGGTGGATCAGACTCAATAGGTTCATCATTCCGCTCTAGACTTAGGTTGGGTTCAGGTGTATATTGGTGAATAACATCAACATGTTTCTTTGTAATAAGCTCATCTTCTTCTGGAATGGCTCCCCATTCATAGTCATTAGATTCTTCATCTATGCCTCTAGGAAATATAAGAACATGAGTAAAGTCAGGATGAATACCCCAAGAAGGGTTACCCTCAGATTATGATTTGAATTCATACTCATGAGAATCTATCTCAAAATAACAACCACCTTCCTCTTTTTGATTGTCTTCGAGATTAGCTAGTTCTTGTGTTGCAACTATCTCTTGATTGATAGTAGGTTCTTGTGTTTCTACTACATTAATTCTTTTGATTGGATCATCTTCAACATCAAGAAGGTCTTTGATTTCTTTAGGCAAACGCTCATAAGGGACAAGTTCTGAGTTGTCTGAATCACTATCTAATGGTTCAGTTTCTTCCTTCTTAAGAAGGGGTTCTCCTGGCGTGATCTTCTCTATGACATGGGAACAATTACCTTTGAGGTGGAAGGGTTTCTTTTTAAAGCCTAGGCCAATAGTATCTTTGTTTGCCCTACCAGTATGTGAAATAGGTGTTATAAGACCTTCTCCTCTGACTCCTAGAGGTCCTTCACCTAAATATCCCATCTTAGCTATTAATTTATCTCCTAGACCATATGCCTTAGAAGGGATTTTAGATATGGTAGAGTCACTAATTGGAACAGCTTGAGATCTAGGTTCATCCTTGTATAGCCATGCAAGCACTGCTTCATCCTCTTCAAACTCTTTTTTAGATACTTTCTCTTCTACAAAATTCTTTTTATATGCCTCAAGGGGTTCTTTAGAGTCTTGTTTGGACCATTTCAAAGATTGTCCATAAGACTTAGGTGAGAGAGGTAGAGATGTCAAAGATAAGACTGGCTCTATAGTATATTCTCCCATACCATTTTCTTTGATATTGACCTCTTTTACAAGATCTTCCATTTTGGATGTGGATGCTTCTTTTGTTGGCTCAATGGAAGATTCTTTGTTATTAGGCACAAGTTTATCTGCACCTTCTTTCAATGTATTGCAAGTGGTGGATATGTCTTTTGGAATAGTGACCTCTACTCCTTCATAAGGAAATTTCAAGCATTGGTGACATGTAGAAGGAATAGCCTTCATCTCATGTATCCATGGCCTCCCTAGAAGAATGTTGTAAGCCAAAGGTAGATCAAGAAATTGACATATAGTATCTCTGATAACCGGACCTACTCTGATAGGTAAGAAAATGGTGCCTTTAGAAGATATTTCTTGTTCATCATAGGCCTTTATAGTTATTTTCTTTCTAGGATCAATAGCTAATTCTGAAAATCCCAATTGTGTGACCAAGCTGTAAGAACAAATATTTAGGCCAGTGCCCCCATCTATCAACACATGTTTGACTCTACGGTTCTAGATCAAGTATTCTATATGCAAGGGCTGGTTATGTGGGTCACTCAAGGAGTTGTCATCTTCCTCTGAAAAGGAGATATATGCAGAGATGTAAGATGTCCGACCATAGTCTAAAACCTGTCTAAATCAAGGTCATTAGGAACATTGGATCTGAGCAAAGCTTTGTCTAGAATGGCTCTATGAGCTGGAGATATTTGAAGCAACTCAAACATGGAGATTTTGGCATTAGTGTGTTGGAGTTGTTGAACAATGCTATAAGATGTTGGGCTTGTATCTTTAGGATTGGAAGATTTTGAAACAGCTTTCTATTTGGAAGCAGAAGAAAGATTGAAGGGCATCTTAGGGACATTTGATGAGTCTGGGATTTGTCCATTTAGATGTACCTGAGCCTGTGATCGAGTCACTACGTTAGTTGAAGTATGATCTCTATCTCTTCACACAATTATGATGACATTGCAATGCTTATAGAGAGAAGGTTCAACCATATTGATAACCGCATTATTTCCAGGGTAAGCATAATTGACCTTTGCCCCCATATTAGGCTGAGAAGATGAAACTTCTTGACCATGTTTCAGAAATGGTTCTGTGAATGCTGTATGGTCATTATTGTTCTTATGATTGTTAATCATGATGTCTCCCTTATCAATCAGATCTTGAATAGTATGTTTCAAGCATAAGTAGTTATTAGTTTTGTGACCTTTACCTCGATGGAAATCATAGAATTCATTCTCTGTCCACCATTTTGGTTTAGGATCAGGATTAGATTGTCGGATCTTAGGAAAAAAGATGATGTTATTAGCCAATAGAGTTCTCATAGTTGATTCCAAAGATTCCCCAAGAGTGAACTTTCGTTTATTATCAGCGGACCAAGATTTGTATTCTGGCTTCTTTTGAGATGGTTCAGACACCTTTTTCTCTGAGGCTTTCATTGCTTGGGTACCAATAGTTAGATTGAAAGCTGGTGCCTTTGATGGGGCACATATAGTATCAACAACGCCATCTGTGATGATGCCTTTATTCTTGTTCCAATTTTTGTTCTTGTCTTTAGAACTAGACCCTGATTGGTACTTGTCCTTTTGAAGTGTGATGTCTCCTTTTTTCACAAGTACTTTTTCAACTTTGATCGCATTGTCTACCATCTTATAAAAAGATGTATGATCTTGCATTTGTAAAGGGTAGTTGATCTCTGGGATAAGATTATTGATGAAGATTTCCAGCTTCTTAGTTTTTGGAATAGGCCTAGCATATAGAGATAATTTCTTCCTCCATCGCTGAGAAATGTCAGAAATGGTTCTCCTAGATATTGTTTGAGATTGCAGATATCAATCATGGTGACTGGATGTTGAATTTTGTAGGAGTATTGTTGATAGAAAAATTTGATCAACTCCTCAAAAGTTTTGATAGTAGAAGGCAATCTAGAGAACCAATGAATGGTTGCTCCCCCCAGAGATCGAGGAAAGAGACGCATCAGATAGGTTGGTTCGTGCATGAACTCCATAGATTGTGTACAAAATTCTCTTGAGGATCTGAGTGTCCATCATACTTATCATATTTTGGCATCTCTTCTCTTTTTGGGAATGTTGGCATGTACAAGTCTTTGTCAAATGGAAAAGGACATAGGGCCTCCATGGAGAACTCCTTGGGTTCCTTTTCTTTCTCAAGGTTATTAAGTTTGACTTGCATGGCATGCATCTATTTCATCATAGCTATGAGTGGATTTTCTTCCTCATGTGTAATGATATCTTCAACATTAAAGTTGGGAGGAAGTTTAGCTCCTTGATGAGCTAATTGTAAAAAGTATGCCTCTCTGTCTTCTTTCAAGAAATGGTTCATCAGTCGTTTGAAGTTATCATCATTTTGATATTGAGCAATTTCTTCAGGTGTGGGTTCCTGATCTGCACCATGTTGAGATTGAGCTCTTTGAGATCCAAAGTTTGTCCCTACTTGAGACATGGTAGGAGTTCTCCCTAGAATATATCAAGGAGGAGTTTGTTGATTACCTCCGTAAGTTGATGAAGGAGGAATGTAACCAATTTTTAGTCGAAAGTTGCCAAGACCGTCATCTTTGTAAAGACTAGAATTGTAGAGTTGCTCAAGAGTTGGACCCCTGACAATGGTTATAGGTAAGGTATGGGATGCTTCTCTAGATTTCTTGTGAGAGGAAGCTCTAGTTTCCACCATTAACTTTGGGTGAAACAAAAGAATATGATGAAGATAACTGAAGAACAAATTGATTCAAGAAGATCAAATGATGCAACCTTGTCAAGGTTTGATTGATTGAAGCTTAGATTGGACTTAGATGAAGGAGAATATGCCCTGGATGTATGGGTAGATTCCCAAAAGATAGTGGACACAAGTTCACAACACTTAGCCATTTTGATGATTGATTGAAGATTGATAGTTGTGACAAGGTTTTGACACAAGATGATAAAGACTCAAATCGATTAAACAGAAGGCTAAATTGGATTCAAAAGGCCACTTTAGGAAAATGATTGGATTCTCAGTAATTTTTTCTCTATTCCTGACATAGTGATTTTCTTAACAGGTTCTAGAAATAGGCTGGAAAAGCTGGGTCTTTGACAGTTCTGACAACTTTTTGACAACTTTTCAAAATTTCTCAAACGACTTTCTACAGGCTCATATGATAGTGGGTATAGCATGAAATGACAATTGAAAAACTCGTAGGACTATTGCAAAACTCGCATGACAGTTGATATCAGGGTTTTTGACTTTTTGGAATTGACTAGCAGCAAAACTCGTACGACAATGTACCATATACCATACGACAATGTGGGGGTTCTGAAATAACAATAGCCAAAATTCATATGACTTTCTAACTTTACAAAATGACTGTTGACTCCAGAAAGGTGTTTGACATCAGATTTTACAATTTTTTAGATTTTTAGTTTCAGATTATTCACAAAATTGTCTGTCCAGATTTGAAGATTGTAGCAGATTGATTTGTTCTTAGTAACCAGATAGATAAACAAGCATGCAAAACAACAAGCAAGTGATTCCAAGCATGTCTGAAAACAATGAACAGGGGACAACACAACCCTGTGCATGAACAATCAAGTGACTAAATTGTGCTAATCCCTAGGAGTGCTAACAGTGTATGTTCCAAAAAAGTTTTGCAATAACACACATATTCTTAGAAAAATGAAAATTTGGCCTCACTAGGGTTTTTAGTAATGGTCTGACTCTGCAAATTTTGTGATCTCAAGAGGGTGAACTCCAATCCAGGTGCACCAAGGTTTTGACACAGTTTGAGAATTTAATCAATTAGGAGCTGCTAGGGAGATCTAACAGCCCAACAAGAGACCACACCTGTGGAGATTTCTTCCATAGGGACATTTATATAGCGGTTGTCACTACCACGGTGAAAATGGCTATTACCACTTGAGGTTTCGTCAACGTGGTTGACCTAATTAAGGGAATGTCCACTATGGTTAACCCTCTCTAAAGGTGACTCACAAAATATACCACATGGAGACTGGTTCCAGATTCAAGGATCTGAGTTTCTGGTACTACCCAAAAAGGGAGTAGAATATAATCCTCTAGCCTTTTCACTTTTAACCCAAACAAAGCAGACAGATTAATCCGACATGCTAAGACCAAGATTATCTCACAAAGATCTATGATGTCAACCACTCATGATCTATCAACCTCTCCGAAGAGAGAATGTATCAATCAGAAGTTGAAGACACACAAATCTAGTAGAACGTGAAACTCTCTCAGTAACCTCCCTACCTACAAGAATTCCTTCATTGAGAAGAGTTTCGCTGGAAACCCACTCTCTCAAGAACCATGAATGGTGTTCATAGGGCCTATTTACTGTGTAACAAAGATGCTGAAAAGCAAATCTATGTTCATTTTTAATAGCCCAAAATGAAATATGTGATATGAAAGCAATAAAGGTCACACAAGCTTGACACACAAGAGTTCTTTTTAATCCAAATCGAAACATTATCAGCTGAAAAGATTACCCAAATTCCTCACAATGCACTTAGTAGATTTTAACCTATTTTTAGCAATTCTTATGCTTTTCCCAATCAAAACCAGCAGAAATCAATCAAAAACATAAAATTTCAATCGTTAATGTTAGCTGTTAGTCCAAATCAGGAAAACAAATCTGGAAAACTGCCTAAAAAAGTGAAACGACAATTGAAACCTAGCACTAAAACTCGTACGACAGTGGGTCACCTCCTAGATGATAGTCCAAAGACTCGTATGACACTAGGTATAGGATCATACAACAATAGAGCCTCCAAATGACAATGTGATTCTGGCAGTACGATCCTCGATCAAATAAACTATCGTACGACAGTGGGTATCTCCTGGTATGAGTTTCTGACAAAACTCATACGAAAATTATACGGACATAAATTAAAAGTCATAGCTTTGAATAGAAAATGACAAGAAGATGATAGAAATTGATAAAAATTGAATGGAATCCCATTTTAGGGCCCCACGGTGGGCGCTAGAAATGTGTGTGTGAATTTTGTACCTAGCTGTAGACACAACACTTCAGTAAAACATTAGAGGTTAGCAAAAATCAAAATCATGCAATAGAATGAAAACTTAACTAACCAGGTGATTTACTGCCTTCTAGTAGATGCGAGTATGTATTCTTAGATTGTACCAAGATCAGTGACCTTGATGACACCTAAACGAAGGATTTGAATGCAAAATCTAGATATGAATTAGATGCAAATTAATCTATTTTTTTGGTTTTTCTATGCAATAATATGAGAAATCTGATATGAATCTATTCTATATGAAAAACTAATATGCAATACGATTAATCTAACAATGATATGCTAAATATTAATGATCTCACAAAATTTGTTGATTCGCAAAGAAACTTCAATTCTTCAGATACCAATTCACCAGCATAAGTTTGCAAAATTATGAGATGATTTGTGAAGAGTTGAGCCTTGATTTTATAGAAATCCAGGGCTTTGGGGATGCATGGAAAAAGCCATAAATCACTTAGTTGGTTTTTGAGTGAACAAGGAATAAAAGATAGTTAACTCACAATAAATCATGCAAAAACAACTTTTTGATTTAAATCAGAAGTTGAGATCAGCTTTCAACTCAAAATAGAGTTGAGTTTATTTTTAAAACAACTTGAATTGATTTTTTGATTTATAGTTTAACTATTTTTTGGATGTGCATAATTAATTATGAATTAAATAAATAAATAAAGTGATTTATTCTCAACTTAACTAATTTTGAAAATAAAACAATTGATTTATGGGTTAATCAATTATTAAATCAAAATGTTATTCCAAAATAATATCATTAAATATGACAACTTTCTTGAATTAATTAAATAAGAATTTAATCAATTAATGATAGAGATTTTGATTTATTGTCAAATTTAAATAATAATAATTAGGAATAAATATAATTAAATTAAATTAAATAATTAAGTGGCAGTATTAAATCTAATTAATTAAATATTTAGAATATTCAATTAATCAAACTTTAGGATAAATAGGATTTATCACCAAATAATCATTAAATTAAGATAATTAGGAATATTACTAGGAATATTCCCCGATGCAGAATTTAGGATAATCAATTAGGATTCAATAATGTCCAGATGTGCCTTAGGTTAGGACTTTGATGTCGATTTCATTCAATGTGTCGATATAGGAGGTTAATGAACTTATAGCCCATTTTTGGGGTATTACAGATGTAACTCTGAAGACACACTTATTGGGATTGAGCTTCAAACCATAATGATGGAGGTGATCAAATACACATTCTAGCACATTGAGATGGTCTAACCTTGTTTTTTATTTTACCAAAATATCATCTACATAGTCTTCCAGGATCTTATGGACCATGTAATGAAATATAACAGTCATGGCTCGTGATATATGGCTACTATGTTCTTAAAAAAAAAAGGCATCATGTTATAGAAGAAGGTTCCCCATGGGGTTTTGAAGGTTGTCTTATGCTGATCTTCTTCTGCAATACATATTTAATTATAGCTATAGAAACTATCCATGAGTGACAATATCTCATACCTGACAGTAAGGTCAATGATCATATCAATGTTTGGTAGAGGGAAATCATTCTTTGGACATGCCTTGTTGAGGTCTCAGAAGTTTATGCATATTATGATTTCTCTTGATGGTTCAAAAATTGGCACCATGTTCAAAATCTATTCTTAATAGTCAATGGAATGTATGATTTTAGCTTGTAGGAGATTTTCCAATTCTACTTTTACTAGCAAGGCCACCTTGGGGTGCATCTTTCAGAGCTTTTTCTTGACTGGTTTGGCACTTGGGTCTATAACAAGATGATGGACAACTAGGTTGGGGTCCGATCTAGGCATGTGAGCATAAGACCATGCAAATTTTATTGTGGCCTCTTGGAGAAGTGCAATGAAGGCTACTTACTCAACCTATGATAATGATGTTGTGATGTATGTTATTATAGGGAATTCTTTAGTTCCTAGATTGATAGCCTTGATTTCTTCGATAAGAATAGATGACTGCTCTGGCCTGTAATCGTGAATAGTCTTCATCTTCTAGAACCTTACTTTTTTGGAGTCAGAAAGTTCTCTATGGGGGTTTTTCACTAAAAGACTCATTCTTTTCATTTTTATTTTTGATTTTGTGGCTAAATATTTTCTCTTCACCAAAGTATCCCTAGGGTTCTAGCTTGTAGACATGAGCTAAAGTATGTCCCCAATCTTGTTGTTATTCTTCTACTCCCATGAATCCTAGGAGCACATCCTTACTTTGGAACTTATTGATATGTGCAATGATTGGTTGTTCCTAATTTATGAGTTCAAAGTGGATGAGTGGGAGGTCAATGAGGTTTATGGATAGTTGGTGGAGGATAGAACTTCCCAAGAAATTTTCATCATTGAATAAATCATTGTAGGATTTCATAACTTCCTCTTTTGAGATATTTTCAAATTCCAAGATTTCACCATGGTAACATTGGGTGCATAGTGCCCCCAATCATGGTATCACAAACTTGTACATGCAAGCGAGAAGTGTTGTGTAAAAATCCTATGCCTCAATATATTGGCTGATGAGAAGCTTCTAGTGGGTCTTTCATACCACCTTCCTCAGGTCCTAGACCACTGCCTTGATAATTTCATTTATTTGTGGCCCATTTGTGTGATGTGGGGTATTTAACTTTGAATTAACCAAGGAGTTAAATGTTGAGAGGTGGGGGATCTTTATATATCCATCTATTGATGTAAGGATCCATCTCTTGACTATTCAGAATTTCCTATGACAAAAAAGTGGATGAGCCCAATTGATTCATTTTAGGTTCCTCTAGATGGGGTGCACTTTGTTGGGATGGGCACCCTTGAGTATGTGGATCAAGTGGTAGGGCCCCTAATCAAAAGACATTTATTAGGCTATATTCACCACAACCCCTATTGTTGATCTTGACAGTGAAAAGGGTGGAGGTGAGGATTTTTTTTGGATCGCAATGGGATCGAGAGGAACTAGCAATAGAAGTGTCAAGGTCAATTCTAAGAAAATGAGTGGAGTGGGGGAATGAAGCTTCCAACGCATGACACTATGTGAAGGGTTGTGGATAAACATGGATGGTTATTTTTGTGCCTTAATGTGGGATTTTGATGCATTGATGATATGTGGAAGGAATGGCTTTTATGGAATGAATCCAAGGGTGATCGAGGAGGGTGTTGTAAGGGAGGTCAATATCAACAACATGGAATATAGTTTCTTGTATTGTAAGACCCAATTTTCTAGGTAACAAGATGGTTCCTTTTGAGGTACGTTCTAGGTTGTCATATGCTTTGATGGTAATTACCTCAAGTGATATGTATACTTCCATGTATCCCACCTATTTGATGAAATTTAATGTACACAGGTTTAGGGCCAAACCATTATCTATCGTGACCCATTTTACCACAAAGTCTTTGACCATGATGGTGATGCAAAGTGGGAGATTTTAGTCTATTTTTATGAATGGTATGTCAGAGGACCTAAGTAAAAGGCCACATGGTGCGGATAAGTGTCCCACAAGGTTCTCAAACTGGGTGGTATTGATGTCTATGAGGACACGTGCCTCTTAGAGGACTTTGTTTTTTATTTATTGATGGATAGGTAAAGTGTAGAGAAGATCCAAGATGGAGATTTGGGTGGGAGTATTCCAAAGGTTTTCTAGGAGGTTGCATTTTGCATTAGATGAGGAATAATTAGTGGCACTAGAAAGAAAGATCTGTCCTCTATGAGTAGTGACTATGCATTGATTGTATGCACCTTTAATATGAATCACATTGACTAAAGGCTCAACTTGACTGATACAACTGATGAATTTGTCATAATCAATGTAGGCCATGGTATAGTCTTTTTTATCAGCGAAATATCCTTGTTTACCCTTTCTTGTGTTTGGGGGTGGTTGATTTGAGTGTATTGGGCCTTTTCCTGAATCATGTTTAGGAAACATGTTTTAATATATTTTCAATCTTGCATTAGGTGATGCTTGTATTTTTGGGTCTACTATGAACTCTTTTCAGTCAATGAGATCTTGCACATAGTGTTTGAGTTTCATGCATTTGATGGTGGCATGGACCTTAACACAATGGTAGCCACAATATTCACTTTCCTTGTACCAGATAGGTTTTGGATGACTCTCGTCAAAAGGTTGAGTTTGTGAGTGTACAATCAGGTTAGCCTTATTCATTCAGTCAAAAATAATATCCAAGGGTTCACCAAGGGGGTGAATGTGTGTTTTTGTGTATTATGGACTCGTGGTTTTTGCTTCCCTTGAGTGACGGATATGATATTTGTTTGATTTACTAGATGTTGATAAGTTGGTGCCAGCTGTTGATAGGTAGGTTCTTGTTGCTGATAGATTTGCATGGGATGCTGGTAGGATTGTATTGGCTGTTGATAGTTTTACACAATTTTTTTTTGTTGATAGGTTGGAATAGGTGAGCTAGGACTTGCAGTGACAACATGGACAAGTTTGGTGTTTGTGGCTCCTTCTATGATGACATTCTTTTTGTTGTTCCAATATCGAGGATGATCATTATTGGATTTATCATTGTACTTCTCCTTGTAGTGTTTTATAGTATAATCCTCTAAGAGACCTTTCTTGATATCCATACCCTTTCCCTTGATGTCCTAGTAGGTCTAGATGTAGTTCATACACATAAAGTGGGATAAATTTGGATCTAGGTTGTCGATAAGTATCTTTGTCAGATGTTTCTCTGGGGGTTGATATAATAGCCTCATGGTGAGGTTCTACCATCTTTATAGATAATCAACCAAGATCTCACCTGCCTCCTGTCTCGAGTTGTAGAGATCCAACAAAGATAGTTTTTTCTCAATGTTATGTCCATACTATGCTACAAACTCTTTAGATAATTATGCAAAGGTGACATTGATTCATAAGGTATCTTGTAGAACCACTCAAGAGAAGTTCCCCCTAAGATTTTTGGAAAGAGTATCATGAGGTAGTTGTCACTATACGCCACCTCTTGATAGGCCATATAAAATTCCTTAACATGGCCGATGGGATCTCCCTCCCCCCTGTACTTGTCAAACTTGGGAGTCTCTGGAATGATTAGGAATGGGGATGACTATGATAGATTAGTCAAAGGGATAAGGAAAAACCTCTTCAAATTTAAATATTTTTCTCTCAGTCTCGACACAGATCTCCTTAAGAGAATTCTTCATTTCTTCCTACTTTGGGTTGGTCGATGCTAGAGTAGGTACTCCCATTTGGAAAGAGTTGGATGGTGTGGTTGAATATGGATGGTTTTGAGGGGCATAATGTGGGGTTTGATAAGGGGATTGTCCTGTTAGGTATGTGGGTTTTAATAGTTTTTACGAAGGAGGTTGGGTAAGGTATTATTGTTGAGGTGTCAACATGTACTCTTGTGTGGAGTATGTCAATGACTATTGTTATGATGGTATGGAAGAGTACTACTATTGTGCGGGAAGATATTATTGTTGCGCAGGGGGTTGGTAAAATGTCATGGATTGTTGATGCATTTAGATAGATGGGTTTGTATGGGCTTGACCAATTTAGGTAGGATGCGTACATGTGTTGTTGAGGGGTGGATGAGTCCCTTGGATACTGTCGATAGCTACTAGCACTACTACATTTGGGGCCAAATTTTGACGGCCATTTGTCAGATTTGCAACGCTCATTTGTCAGACTTTCGACACCGGAGTCCGTCGCCATTTTTGTGTAGAAGATTGCGACAGAAGACCTATATGTCAATTTATCGACACCATGTCATGTCAAAAACTTGCACATGACAACAGCTTCGTTATGGCATTTCCTACGGTTCATCCATCAAAATTTTGATAACAAGACCTATCAGAAATATACAATCTCTGTCGGAACTTACTGTTGAAACCATATTATTTTCAACATTAGAACTATTAGAATACCAACAATTTTCATCAAATTCTAACAGATCTACCTGTCGGTGATATGGCCTCACTGTCGAATATTCTATCAAAAGTTTTGTCAAATATTTTCTATTTTTGATACTTTAACTGTCAGAATAGCGACAGTTCTGCAATATTCTCTAAGAGGTTACCCTGTTGAACATATAGCATTACTATCACAGGGAATGTCATAAATTATCTTTTTCTGACATTTTGTCTGTTGAATGCATAGCACTTCCATCGAAATTAATGATAAAGTGTCAAAAAACTGATGGATAGGCACATTAAAGTTAACACAGCTCAAGAGACCATCATTGGTTGTCTCTTTCTTCAGTCTATATTATTGACATAATGTTTTACTTTTCATTAGCTCATCAAATCTGGAGATTTGAAAGAATTTAATAGAATATTTTCATTGACAACGTATATTATTTAAGTTGACGTTGCATGAATTTATCTACTTTGCACACTTGTAGACTATGAGGACGACGATAAAGAAGCATTGCCATGGGAGGAGATGCTTCTTTATCACCATCTTCATAGTATACAAGTGCGCGAAGTAGATAAATTCATGCAATGTCAACTTAAATAATATACGTTGTCATGAAAATATTCTATTAAATTCTTTCAAATCCCTAGATTTGATGAGCTAATGAAAGGTAAAACATTCTGTCAATAATATAGAATGAAGAAAGAGACAACCTATGATGGTCTCTTGAGCTGTGTTATCTTTAGTCCTAGCTACCTATCGATCGTCAAGAATAATCACTGCCTTGCATTTATGTACACTGCACAAATTGATCACAGTCTCGCAAAAACATTTTACACTTGTACATCTCATCAATACTGGAGGCCTAAAGTAATTTTATATGATCACTAGTACATTTCGTGCATGGATGAGAAAACACTAGCCAAAGTTTCTAGATAACCGTTTTTGAGAAGAGGAATGAGTGGAGGCCAAAGAAGGGATAATTGTGAAGGTTTTATAGATGTAGGTTACTGAATCATCATCTCTACACTAGTACTCAATCTAGCCTCCACTCCATATATGTATTCTCATAATCTAAAAACTCTCCATCATTGATTCTCATCATTTTTTTAGCATCTCCATGGACTGAGACCTTAAATTATTGAGCTTCTCTTTGTTTCGAGAATAGTTTAACATTCTCTACTTAACAGGGCCAACCATGTGAAGGTGGAAGCTCACCTAGCCCCTCCTAGGAGCCTCTTATGACCCTTTACGACATTTTAAGACCTCTAAGATGTATTCTTAGAGATCGTAGGGTCATAAGGGGTCCTAGGACACAACAGCTGAGAAACATAAATGTAGGCATCATGGTCACAATTTTTTGGAGACACAACATATTTGAGTGGTTTTTCGAGACAATGCAAAGTAGTGGTTGCTTTGCATCATCTGGGAATAAAACTCAATTATGTTGTGTCCCCAAAAAATTGTGACCATGATGCCTACATTTATGCTTCTTAGCTATTGTGATATGTACATCGCAGTTTGTCATTGTTGCAGCAGCAGAGCCTATATTCCACAACAAAAAGGAAGACATCTTTTTAGCCTGGGTCTCAATCCTACCCCAATTGTTGAAGGATCAAGGGCCAGGCTTGAAAGATGTCTTCCCATTCTGTCTACAACATTGTGTCCATCCATGATCTCAGGAACATCATCATCTTTCCACTCTTCATTTGCCAAAATATATTGCTTCTTCAAGCTTGCAGAGTAATCTTATTAATAAAAGAACTCTTGCCAACATTAGGGTACCCACAGATCAAAATAGTTGATGTTATTGGTGCTTGTGCTTAAGGATATCGATTCACTATTTTGAAATGGCCAAATCATTTTTATTTTGATTGTAGAGAAAAGGAGTGGGAGAAAACGAGCAGGTGAAAGCTGATCGAGAGCGAGAGAAGGCATTGCATTTTATTTGATCATAAATGCTCTCTGAAATGACCAATCATGTTTTCTATTCGATTCTTTTTGGTGTTTTTTTTTCCCATAATCAGTAGATAAAAATCATGGTGACAACCACTTAGCCATCTTTTTGATGTTCCGAGTATTTTACAAAGATACAAGTATGTGGATTTATCATTCAATTGCTTGCAGTTATTGGTCAAATGCAAATATTTTGTCACATCGCAAGGGCAAGATATCAGTTTGGTGTTTTTGGTTTATGTTAAAAGTTGACTTGGTAAAATTCTCAAAAAACACACTACATGTTCTAAAATGTAAAGAAGTTGAATGTTAAATGCAAGATATATATCTCATCCATAGTAATTAAAAGAAAGGACATGAAACTTATAAGGAGATTTACCAAACCAAAAATATAAGAGAATAGGAAACATGGATTGGTACCTTATGAATTGGTTTTTGAGGTGCACAATCTTCATCAATCTCCTCAAAACAAGACCCCTCCTCATGAAAAATGCATTTAACACAAAAAAAAAATCTACAAAACTAAACCAATGGCATGTTTAGAACAAAGAAATAGATTAATAATAATATGCTAAAAATTATATTATGTTTAATACACGCAAAAGGACCAGTCCCAACAATTCTTAAACATACTTTATCTGATATGATAATAACATGCTAATTAAACTGATAAAGGTGTTATCTGCATTTAATCTACCAATTACTAATTACACAAAAAACAAATTTACAAAACTAAACCAATGGCATGTTCTTCGTATGTGATTTCTTCATCTTTCGAGCCTCTGGCATCATATTCACCCGCAAATTTCAAATGCATTGCATTTTATTTGATCATGAATGATCTCTGAAACGATCACATTCTACTGGTGTCATGCCCTAGCCCATGCTTTATCTCTATTATTTGATGTTATTGGTGCTTGTGCTCAAGGATATCGATTCACTGTTTTCAAATATTTGGATCATTTTGGTCATGACTGTTCCTCTAGCACACAGTCAGGAAATTTAACTGTCTAATGATTATATGTAATGTTGAATGGATTAAATTCTTTATTCTTGGTAGAAGTGAATGGAAGGAATAGTGTTGGTGTTAGGTTTCATTTATTATTGAATTCAATAGTTTCCAAGATGTGTTGAGGAGTTTTCTCCTTGTTTAATGTTAACTGTTCCTGCACAATCCACTCATACAATAGTGAAATGCTATGTGATTGACAAATTCATACAACTAGTCCTTTGGTGTGTATTAAATACAATCCAGTCACTTATTGAATGCTTTGGAGACTACTGGTTTGACTGTCCATACATTACCAGTGACTGAGATTCATTAAAGGATACAAAACCTTTCTTTTTGGGGTTATTGTGTGTGGATTCAAATGTAGGTTTGATTTGGTTAATGTTTAGAAGAGATAAATAAAGTATTTAAAGACAATCTTACATGTTTGGAGAGGTTTAAGAGGCTTTTATAATGACTGTACCCTCACAAACAGTGGCATAGACTGGTTTTACTAAGTTTCCTTTCTCTATTTTGAGGTTTCCTTTCTCTACCACAGGGGTACAGTTAGAGGGTTCATTGACAAAATGATCCTTTGAATGGTTACTATGAATATGAATAGTATTTCCCTATGATGCCTAGTCTACATTAGTTCTTATATTATAATGAATAGTATTTACATTAGAAACATTAAATATATACACATTAGCAACCTTTTTTCTATTTGGGCAGCACCAAAATTGTCATCCAGGGTTGTTCGGTGTCTGTGAAGTCTTCAACACACACTACCCACCACCACATCGACAGTTTGACACATTGACAAGAGTCATCGAGCCTATATATCAATAATGTACCGCACCATCGTTACTACATTTATTATTTTTATATGATTATTTTTATATGAAATACACCAAGGAGTACCATAAAAAATATTAACCATTTACAATAATGAAAATTAAACCTAAATTAAATAGCTCATTTTTTTATCAGCATGTGTAGTCTCTATGTATATGAAAAATGAAAGAAATATGAAGCTGAAATAAAATAGTGAACAAAATAGTATTCTATATAGACTAAATGAAATATACCATCAAAAGAAGGTGACAAAATCTTGTCATGAAGCACAGACATAGGAAATCAAAAAGGGACAAAAGACAAGAAATAAGACAAATAATTACGACTATAGAAAAATCATTTATACTATAATAAAAAAAAGAAACACTCTTTGTCAACAATTTTCAAAATCATTAGGACTATAGAAAAATAATTAAGACTATACAAAATCAAATTTTAGAAATGGACGGTTTTGATGCTTTGCCATTACAACAATTGAGCATTCATCATTTGGTATTGTGTATTCCATTTAAGTATGTCAACAATGTTCAAAATCCTATCACCAAGCACAGACAAGAAATAAAAAAAATCATTAGGACTATAGAAAAATCAAGTTCTATAAATGGATGGTTCTGATATTGCTTTGCCATTACAACAATTGAGCATTCATCATTTGGTACTTCTTGGTGTATTCCATTTAAGTTTTTCAGTTGTTGTGTTTATGTGCATGTTCTTTATGTGTTTGGCTTCTCTCCCTTGCAGGGGATGCGTCGATAGGTAATTGATTTGAAAGCATAATGATTTGACAGTCTTTTTTCAGGATAGGCATAATCATCCCGCCAACCTTAATTAGAAACATTTGTGATATATGTCAAGTACTTATAATCAGTATGCCCAAAAAATAGAGACTTAGTAGTAAAAGCATGTCCTTTGGTTTACTAGTTTAATCTGGTTTAAGAATGGTTTGTTTCATGTTTGAATGTACCATTGAATGAAGCTTGGCTATATTAAGTACAATCTTAAGACTCGTGACTCTTCAAATTCTCTTGTTTCCTTCAGACCTCCAAACATGTGTACTTTGAGTAGCCCTCCAACAAATGGACTTGTGATGATTTTCACAATAGTACATGTGTAGGAGGACTACTCAAAGTACTGCTTAGGAAAATTTGAATGTTCATCACCTGTGCATATTAGATTTGATCATAGAAGGTATATGGTAGACCCAACAACAAATAGATTTGTGGTGATTTTCACAATAGTACATGTGTTGCTAGGTAAGCTCCCAATAGCACTCAGACAAATATGCATGTGCATAACCTGTGCATATGAAGTGGCCCAAATGGAAGATACAATCACTAAATTTTGCATACTCATTTTTTTTTGTGTTGATATTTTCATACATGGTCTTTCTTGAATGGAATGACTCATTACTTGTACATTGACTAGAATGTTGGTGGAAGAAGGATGATTTGTTTGCAACCATTTTTTCAACTCTAATTTTCTCAACACAAAGGGACATTTATCATAGCCATAGAAACATGATTATTTTAAAATGGAATGCACCAAGGAGTACCATCAGAAATATTGACTATTTAAAATCATGAATAGTTAACCTTAATCAAATAGCTCATTTTTTTATCAGCATGTGTAGTCTCTGTGTATATGAAAAATGAATGAAATATCAATCTAAAATAAAATAGTGAACAACAATTCAAATTCAAGGCCTAATTTATCAAGAGCAACAAACATTAGGGTGAAAGAAAAATCATTAAGAGTATAGAAAAATCATTAGGACTATAGAAAAATCATTAAGACTAGAAAATCAAGTTCTAGAAAAATCATTAAGAGTACTATAGAAAAATCATTAGGACTATAGACAAATCATTAAGACTACAAAATCAAGTTCTAGAAAAATCATTACGACTATAGAAAAATCATTTAGACTATAAAATCAAGTTCTAGAAATGGACCATTACAACAATTGAGCATTCATCATTTGGTACTTCTTGGTGTATTCCATTTAAGTTTTTCAGCTGTCGTGTTTATGTGCATGTTCTTTATGTGTTTGGCTTCTCTCCCTTGCAAGGGATATGTCGATAGGTAATTGATTTGAAAGCATAATGATTTGACTGTTCCAAGTAATGTTTTTAATCCTTTGAAGTTTCTCATGATCCTGATGTAAGTTGATTGGATTATAATTTTGGGATCCAATAGGACTTTAGGGGAGTTCAATAAATGTTTTGGAAGACTTAGAGGAACTATTAGCATGACTATTCCTTCATCTACAATGAGTTAGACTGAATTTGCTAAGTTTTTCCTTTGTTTTGAAGTGTATTTTGTAATCTATTTCATTTCCATGGACCCAAAGACCTAGGACCCATGGAAAAATGATACTAACAATGTATTATACAACTCTAATGTTCTTGACTTGCAGAGATTTGAGAAAGTAAAGAGAACACTGGCTATGTTTAATGTTAACTGTTCCTGCACAATCCACTCATACAACAGTGAAATGCTATGTGATTGACAATTTCATACAACTGGTCCTTTGGCGTGTATTAAACAGAATAGAATTTTTAGCATATTATTATCATTCTATTTCTTTGTTGTAAACATGTTATTGGTTCGATTTTAATCTATTGGTGTCGTGCCCTAGCCCATGCTTTATCTCCATTATTTGATGTTATTCACTATTTTGAAATGTTGACTGTGGTTATCAAATGGAAAAAATAGAAAAAAAAAATTGTACATGAATTTTTTTTTACAAAACTGAACCAATGACATGTTTACAACAAAGAAATAGAATTATAATAATATGCTGAAAATTCTATTTTGTTTAGTACACGCCAAAGGACCAGTTGTATGAAACTGTCAATCACATAGCATTTCACTATTGTATGAGTGGATTGTGCAAGAACAATTAACATTAAACAAGGAGAAAACTCCTCAACACATCTTGGAAACCATTGAATTCAATAATAAATGAAACCTAACACCAGCACTATTCCTTCCATTCACTTCTACCAAGAATTCTAGCACAAGCACAAGCTATTCCAAACATCAAGTAAAATGAGAAATATGCTATATCAAATCATTCATATTCATAGTAACCATTCAAAGGATCATTTTGTCAGTGAACCCTCTGACTGTACCCCTACGACAGAGAAAGGAAACCTCAAAATAGAGAAAGGAAACTTAGTAAAACTAGTCTATGCTACTATTTGTGAGGGTACAATCATGATAAGTGCTTCTCAAACCTCTCCAAACATGTAAGATTGTCTTTAAATACTTTATTGATCTCTTCTAAACATTAACCAAATCAAACCTACATTTGAATCCACCAACAATAACCCCAAAATGAAGGGTTTTGTATCCTTTAATGAATCTCAGAAACTGGTAACGCATGGATAGTCAAACCAATAGTCTCCAAAGCATTCAATAAGTGACTGGATTGTATTTAATACATGCCAAAGGACTAGTTGTATGAAATTGTCAATCACATAGCATTCCACTGTTGTATGAGTGGATTGTGCAAGAACAGTTAACATTGAACAAGGAGCAAACTCCTCAACACATCTTGGAAACCATTGAATTCAACAATAAATGAAACCTAACACCAACACTATTCCTTCCATTCACTTCTTCCAAGAATAAAGCATTTAATCCACTCAACATTACATATAATCATTAAACAGTTAGTTTTTCTGACTGTGAAGAGGAACAGTCATGACCAAAATGATCAAAACTACTTTCACCCTTGCACAAGCTATTCCAAACTTCAAGTAAAATGAGCAATATGCTATATCAAATCATTCATATTCATATTAACCATTCAAAAGATCATTTTGTCAATGAACCCTCTGACTATACCCCTACGACAGAGAAAGGAAACCTCAAAATAGAGAAAGGAAACTTAGTAAAACCAGTCTATGCCACTGTTTGTGAGGGTACAGTCATGATAAGTGCCTCTCAAACCTCTCCAAACATGTAAGATTGTCTTTAAATACTTTATTGATCTCTTCTAAACATTAACCAAATCAAACCTACATTTGAATCCACACACAGTAACCCCAAAATGAAGGGTTTTGTATCCTTTAATGAATCTCAGACACTGGTAACGTATGGAAAATCAAACCAATAGTCTCCAAAGCATTCAATATGTGACTGGATTGTATTTAATACATGCCAAAGGACTAGTTGTATGAAATTGTCAATCACATAGCATTCCACTGTTGTATGAGTGGATTGTGCAGGAATAGTTAACATTAAACAAGGAGCAAACTCCTCAACACATCTTGGAAACCATTTAATTCAACAATAAATGAAACCTAACACCAACACTATTCCTTCCATTCACTTCTACCAAGAATAAAGCATTTAATCCATTCAACATTACATATAATCATTAGACAGTTACATTTTTTGACTGTGTAGAGGAACAATCACGACCAAAATGATCAAAACTACTTTCAGCCTTGCATGAGCTATTCCAAACTTCAAGTAAAATGAGCAATATGCTATATCAAATCATTCATATTCATAGTAACCATTCAAAGGATCATTTTTTCAATGAACCCTCTGATTATACCCCTGCGGCAGAGAAAGGAAACCTCAAAATAGAGAAAGGAAACTTAGTAAAACCAATATATGCCGCTGTTTGTGAGGGTACAGTCATGATAAGTGCCTCTTAAACCTCTCCAAACATGTAAGAATGTCTTTAAATACTTCATTTATCTCTTCTAAACATTAACACATGGACAGTCAAACCAGTAGTCTCCAAAGCATTCAATAAGTGAATATGAATGTTTGAAAACTTTCCTCTTAACTTCCCCAACCACTCCTAATCGGTTAGAGGGATTAGTTGAGTGTTTAGACACTAAAACTTCTTAAACATACTTTATCTAATATGATGAATTGTAATATCAAAAAACATGAATCCAAACATTTGAAAATAGTGAATCGATATCCTTGAGCACAAGCACCAAAAACATCAAATAATGGAGATAAAGCACGGGCTAGGGCACAACACCAATAGAATGCAATCATTTCAGTGAGCATTCATGATCAAATAAAATGCAAAGCATTTGAAATTTGTGGTCGAATATGATGCCAGAGGCTCGAAAGACATTGCCCGTCAAAGATACCAATCAAAGATGAAGAAATCACATACCTTCTCTCGCGCTCAACTTGCACGAAGGAAGATTTGATAGCCAAATGTTCCTTGTACCACATGAAGAACATGCCATTGGTTCAATTTAGCATGTTATTATCATATCAGATAAAGTATGTTTAAGAATTGTTGGTAAGGATAGGAATAGTGGAGATTCTAGAAATATCCCTCTAACCAATTATGAGTGGTTGGGGAAGTTGAGAGGAAAGTTTTCAAACATTCATATTCACTTATTGAATGCTTTGGAGACTATTGGTTTGATTTTCCATGCATTACTAGTGATTGAGATTCATTAAAGGATACAAAACCCTTCATTTTGGGTTATTATGTGTGGATTCATCCGCTTTAGCTAGGAAGATCAAGAAGATGGGGCAGGACATTGTGGTAGAAGAAGTATTTAAAGAAGCAACAAGAAGCAATAGAAAAGTTTTCAGGAGTTTGGAACAACATTTTAGAATCCATGAATGGTATGGGTGAGGTGACCTTCATTCTTGGCCATGACTTCAATGAAACATTGGATATGGCTAATAAGAAGAAGGGTCACTTGTTGATAGTGTTCCTTGAGGGAAGGGGGATTTTGAAAGACTTTTTATCATTGTATTGTATATTTCCAATATGTTTGGATGCAAGGCAGACCAGGAGAATGAAGGATCACTCATTGATTGCATGATAACCTAGTTTTGAAGGGTCACTGGTTGAGGGGACAGTCAAGGTCTGAATGTTGATAGTAATTCATTGAGGGAAGGGGGATTGTAAAAGACTTGTTATCATTGTATTGTGTATTTCCAATATGTTTGGATGCAGGGCAGACCGGGAGAATGAAGGATCACTCACTAATTGCATGATAACCCAGTTTTGAAAGGTCAGTGGTTGAGGGGAAAGTCAAGGTCTGGATGTTGATAGTTTTCCTTGAGGGAAGGGGGATTGTGAAAGGCTTTTTATCATTGTATTGTGTATTTCAAATATGTTTGGATGTAGGGCAGACTAGGAGAATGAATGATCACTCACTGATTGCATGATAACCCAGTTTTGAAGGGTCACTGGAAGAGGGGGGAATGAAGGATCACTCACTAATTGCATGATAACCCCACCAAGCATTCTTTCCTTTAAGTTTCCACAATATCTCAAAATATGATGATTATTCTTTACTTTCTTCTATATGCTATTCTTTCTATGGTTTTGTTATCTCAGAAATATATCGAAAACATTGCAGATGTGCATATAAAAGTAAAATATTGTCCTTCAATTGTTCCACATTGAAGCATTTCCTCTTGGGAGTATTCTCTTTGTTTGTACAATATCTGTCAAAAATGGTTCCCATATTTCTTCAAGATCTATTTTAATCTTTATACTACAATTTTGATTAGATTTGACCAATAGTTGATTTCATTGGTATTTTATAGCATATACTTCTAATGTGAAATGTGGAGAGAAAGAAAGAGACACACTAGGTATGAATTACACGATATACCCATCATCACTTAGCACTTAAATAATAAATTATGGATAGGGAACAACCCCCTAAC
The DNA here is from genome assembly GCA_027943335.1 of Chamaecyparis obtusa. Classification (NCBI taxonomy): domain Eukaryota; kingdom Viridiplantae; phylum Streptophyta; class Pinopsida; order Cupressales; family Cupressaceae; genus Chamaecyparis; species Chamaecyparis obtusa. Next base: position 1,292,129 of record BSBK01003198.1, read on the forward strand.
TTCTAGATGTTTGTTTCATGTTGGCCTCTTATTATATGCAAAGGTAGACCTATCTTAGGCTAACAACCATAGTGTAGGGGCCATAAATTATGGATCCCAAAATAGTGCACACTTGTATTAAATTAGGTTCACTATACTACAAGGGAATGGAAACCATGCAATAGTGCCTCATGGGGATGGAAGAAACCCTTCACCAAGAAGATGATTGTGTCTACAATATTTACTAGAGGCAAAGAACATAATTTAGTTCCAGAAATTAATCCTAGAAGATAATGGCACCCACAAAACACTTGGAAAAGATAGCATTCACTATATCTTTTATCACTCTTTTAAAGCTGGGACAATAAATCTCAAAGATTGATCAACAAATTCTTGAACACAAAGAACCATTGACAGTTATGATTCATGTGTACAATAGCCAACAACTAGTTGTTCCAATCATGGTGTCCAATAATTATGTTAGAAAAAGCATCTACAAATCCCTTACACAACCATAATAGATTCAAACCATGAACCGTAAGAACCTAACAATGGGACTAAGAAAGATATAGCCTAAACAAATCTTGATCATATTCCACCCTATTGTAAGGCCCAAGAAGTAACTCTATCTTAAAGCTACACATTCCTCTAGATGAAGCTCAAAGGTCAAGTAGCTCAAGCATAACAATACTTGAATGAATATAGGAATAATTTGATGTACAATCATTTGCTAGCTTGGTTTGTGGGTTTTCCACATAATATTTTCCCTTTAACCACATTTATAGTTTGAGAAAATTAGAAAAAATCATTTCAGATTTATATTATCCTTTTGAACTAGCACACTGCCATCAAAATGCATAATCATTGGTCATATCAAGAAAATTCTTATTGATTAGTAGGATATCCTTATAAAAATTTGATGCATGGATTTCTTGTGAATTATCGACTGCTATGTATCCTACAACTATGAAAGGAATAGTGTTGGTGTTAGGTTTCATTTATTATTGAATTCAATGGTTTCCAAGATGTGTTGAGGAGTTTGCTCCTTGTTTAATGTTAATTGTTCCTGCACAATCCACTCATAAAATAGTGAAATGCTATGTGGAAGGGATGGTTGATAGTGTTCCTTGGGGGAAGGGGGATTGTGAAAGACTTGTTATCATTGTATTGTGTATTTCCAATATGTTTGGATGTAGGGAAGACCAGGAGAATAAAGGATCACTCACTGATTGCATGATAACTTGGTTTTGAAGGGTCACTGGTTGAGGGGACAGTCAAGGTCCAGATGATTGGGCCATTGGAGGACACTAGTTCTTTGTATTAACTGCTATTCAAATTTGATGCATGGATTTCTTGTGAATTATTGGCTGCTATGTATCCTGCAACTAGATATGTAAATTTACATATACTTCTCTAGGGTTGTAAGCCACTTAGGGATCAAAATAGAGAAACTAAATAAAAAATGTTCTTTGTCCTATTTCCTTTTAACAGAGTCTCAACTATCAATGATACAATACATTTGATGCCCTAAGCTATCAATACAAATGATGCTTAGCTAGAAGCTCACAGGCTATCCATTTGATAACCACAATCAACATTTAAAAAAAATGGATATCCTTGAGCACAAGCTCCAATAACATCAAATAATGGAGTTAAAGCATGGGCTAGGGCATGACACCAGTAGAATGCGGTCATTTCAGTGACAATGATATACAATGGCATCATTAAACACATATGCCAGTAATATCAACAAACGTGAATCCAAACATTTGAATATAGTGAATCGATATCCTTGAGTACAAGCACCAATAACATCAAATAATAGAGATATAGCAATGGCTAGGGCATGACACCAATAGAATGTGGTCATTTCAGAGAGAAATTCCCTCAATAATAAAATGAAATGCATTTGAATATGTTGCCAGAGGCTTGAAAGATGAAGAAATCACATACCTTCTCCCGCGCTCAGCTTTCACTCCTTTTCTCCCGCTCTCCAATCGAAATAAAAATGATGAGGCTGTTTCACTTTTTTTTAAAATGTATACCCCGAATCTATCAAAGTTCTAATGGTCAATTAAACACCCATCAGAATACTGACATCATCGGGGCTTATTACAAAAAAAAAACACCAAATTCGTAAGAAAAAGTTACCCATCAAAAACTTCTATCTAATGGCCCCAAATGTAGTAGTGTGGTGGTGTAAGGTAATTGGTGTAATTGGAAAGACCTAGTTGTTTTGGTGGTGGCACTTGAGGGATAATGGATGACAACATGACCAGGTAGTTGGTGAATGTAGGGGTGGGTGCGAATTGATAAGGAGAGGGTGATTGTTGTGTTGCACATTGAATGTGTAGTTGTGGGATAATGGGATTGAAGATATGTGTCTATGTCTAGATTCTCAAGGCATGCATTTGTGTCTAAGTAAGACCCCAAGAAGACCCTAACCTTGTAGCAAGTTATGATGTGGAAATGACCAAGAATATGGATGTGGCAAGGGGGAATTGTGGTATGAGTGGTTGGTTTAGGGGTCCCGTAGGAGGCATCCCTACTGTGTAAAATGGTTGTTGGGTTTGCGTAGTAGAGATGAAAGGTGGGAGATAAACTTGTGTGGAGGTTGGCTGGGTAACGAGCGAATTTGGTACTTGGGTGAAGATTTGATGGGTGGTGGATGGAGGTGCTTGTGTTGCCCCATATTTTATATGAGGCAAAAGTGGCAATGAAGTGAATATTTTGGATACATGAGACAGAGGTTGTGCTTGCATGGAGCCTTTCACCTTGGTGAAAACTTGATATACATGGGGGCAGAGGTGTCCCTTGCATGGATCTAAGGTTTCAAAAAGGATGTTGTTTATGCAAGATGGTTCTAAGAGATGTTTGAGGACAAAAGGATGGGGATAGTGCAAAGACTTGGGATGGCCCTCAGATGTTTAAGGAAAAGCTATGATGCAAGACGTAGGGTGAACCTATATGACTTAAAGGATGCTTCGATGACATTTTATTAGGATGATGGGGATGTACTACAAATCTAAGGATTACTTGGTGTTGTAATACCCCAAAATTGGCACCTAACAATTTCAATCAATTTTGGTGCATTTTCTTCAATTTTACATCTTCAAAGTCATATTTTACTAGGAAATTTTCTCTCTCCTACCTGACTTTACTTTGAATTGATGTCAATTGCAAAAACCCTAAATTGCATTAATCAAATACTATAATTAATTCTTAAGTCTTTGATGTTTATTAGCTAAATTACCCCTATGATAAATTAATTTAATTCTAAAGTCCTAAGTGCTTTAAATTAAATTAAAAATCCACCCCCTTTAGCTAATATACATAAAAGGGAATTAATAATTGCTTGGTTATTTGAATGGATTATTACATTTTCATTTAATAAATCAAATATTCAAAGATTCACCCATGTGGCAATAATCCATTTCTTTAATTAAGTAATTCTCTAATATTTGTCTCCTTCTCCTCCATGAGAAATGAAGAGTCCACCGTTTTGAATCAAGAAAATCTTCATTCCTCTTCCAAGCTTGCCTATATCTTGAGCCTCATGCTTCATTTGAAGGAGAGCAATTTGAAAGCACATAGACTATAGAAAAATTTTGTCTCAACTATTTACATATTTTCAAAGCTTATTGCATTAGTTAGTTTGCTCTCATTTAGTGTTAATTGCATCCTTCATAATAGATTAATCTCTTCATTGTTATTAGTTAATTATCATCTCTCTTTCAAGCTTTCTTAGACTAGAATCTGCATTCCATATTTGCTTTCAAGTTATTAGATTAAAATCTGCACTTCATTTTAGATTACAAATTACATCTCCATTCTTAGATTAATTCTACTTTGCTTATCATTCTAACTTTTAAGTCCTCCATATTAACTCAGTCTTATGGTTGTTGGCTCTCCAATCTAAGAGTAATTGAACACCCTAATTAATTAGGAGGCAACAGGTCACTTCACCATGAATTTTGAATTGAGTAATCCATACTCATTCTCATAATTCAATTGTGTGAGTAATGACTATGTTGTGTGTGTAGTTGGATTAGAGGTCCATGTTCAACCACATATATTTTGGCACCCACCGTGAGGTAGAAAAGATCAATTTTTGGCCTCATTCTTAATTTTTCTGACAGGAAATTTGAGCTCTACCGTGCATCTGTACTTTCCTATGTATAGATTCTCATGCAAGAATCCAGAGCATACCAGGTGAAGTTTCGATCTCAGTAGCTCTCTCGCATGAACTTTCACATCCTCGCGTAGCATCTTGTGCTTTCTCGCACACTGTAGAATACTTCCTCACGTGAGATTTTGTTCTAGTTTCTAAAAATTTTCCAGTCTCTATATTTTCTGTTCCAAATTTCTAATAGTTTATGTTTGCTGTTAATTTCCATTTCTTTGCTCTTTTCACATCATAACAATTTTTTGCAGGATGTTTGTCGAAGAACATAAAACATGCTAATGGTTTGATTGTAGGACAATTGCCAAAGAATAATTAAAACATTGTGTTTGTTTTCGTGCTTTCATTCACATGGTCTAATTAGGGCTCTGTTAAAATTTCTTGAGAATTTTGATAGTGGGCTAGGGAATTTGGCACTTCATTACATGGATGTGATGACCATGAATGAACCCAAAAACCCAATGATCCTACTAATATGATAGATTCTTGGGGAAGCAGGGAAAGGTAGTGAATCTTTAACACTTCTACTTGCTAGGGGATTATGCTCTTCTCTCTTTGAGAGAACCAGAAACCCAAAATCTTGTGGATTTGGTGAAGTGAAGCTAACTCAGTGATGAATCTGCTTAATGTGTTTGGGTGAAGTGATGAGGTAGAGAAGTATGCTCTTCTCTCTTTGAGAGAAATAGAAAATCAAACCCTCGGATCTAAACCAAGTTGTGTCACCTTTAGAGGGCCTACCAGAAGTTGAACCTTCGGGAATGACCTAGGTGAGTACGCACCTTTCATCAGTGATTTCACCTCACTATAATAAAGAATGTTTTGTTGAGTCTAAAGACTCCAAAACCATGTTAAATTCCTTCTCTTGATTTTGACATCATCTTGAGAAGGCTCCGTCTGTAGTACTGAGCGGTGTCGCTCCTAGCCCTGCTTGTGGGGGTGTATGACTTTTGGGTGTTTGTGTGGCTATGAGGCCCTAGCCCTATATCAGGGGAACCAAAGGTTATTATGAATGGAAGCCCACTAAGAACTTTCCATAGTTAGTTCCCTACCAGTTCACCTCTGAAAGGAGTCATAATCTTTGTGCAGGGAGGGGGAAGAATCTCTCCTATAGATTCTCACCATAGGCATACACCTAGATGCTTGAAGGTGGTATATGACATTGGCCTCTACCATAAGGGTAACCTTTGAACATATACTATTGAGTCCTTGGAAACACCAAAAACACAGGCGCCCTCTAGGGGGTGACATGGCTGTGTGAGGTGCGCGTATGTGCATAAGAAGTGGGGCAAAGGTTTTTTCTTCTCACCATTTTTTTGGTAGGGATAGCTATGTGTTTGTTATCAAGTCTTAAACATTGTCCAATCATGATCAAACAAAGACTCCCCTGATACTATCAAGTTGCTTTGTCCTTCATAGGTCTGTTAATGACTACTTCTTGTATCACAACTGCTTGATCTAAACCTTTGTGTCTTTAAACAAATGCTTGAAACCTCAAAATGAGATTGTTGACTAAACTATTCTTCAAACCTCTCAGGAAACTAGATTTTCTGTCAGACATCGATTCAGGCTGTATCTTAGAATTCAACTTTTACCTCAAAAACTATGTCAAATTGTCAGACTTTGGATCTTTCCCGCATGAAGTTTCACTTCTCTGAGTACTTTCTCGCATGAGACTTTGTTCTTTCACATGAAGTTTGGTGTTTTCTCATGTGGCCTAATATTCTCTTGCGCGAAAATGTAGCCCAATTTTAAAAAATAGAGACTTGTTTCCCATTGATTGTTTGACTTTTTATTTAATTTGGTTTTTTTTGAGGTCTATTTTTCTATTTCCCTATTGTTCATTGTCAGAAAATGGTTTTCCTAAGTTGGGAATCGATCGATCTTTGCTTTGACTCATGTTGTCTCTCGTTGGTTTACCTTATCTCTTTATGCCTTTTGTACCTTGTGTTGTGATAGTCTTATCTCGGCTGTTCTAGCCACCTCTTTTGATGATTCATACTAGGTCCATCTCGCATCTTGGCTGTTCTAGCCATTTATCTCCTTTTCATTATCTTAGAGACAGATTCTAGCATTATCTCGAGTCTTCTCTCGTTTCATATTTGTCTATGACTTTCATGACTCAAAGTGGCAAAACTTATCCCATTCAGAATAGTGGTCAAGGTAGAAGTGAACTTCCTAATCAAGAAATAGATCATCCCGAATCCGTTGTGAAATTTGAACTTTGTGAGGAATCCTCAAGTTCTTCATTGAGTACTTTGAAAGATAGCTCATCTCAATCAACTCCAGTATTCCAAGAGTGTTTTAATCCATTGTTTGAAGCGCAACCTAGTTTCTCATTCCAAGGTCAAGACAACTCATTCTTCCAAAACAATTCATTGTTTCATAACTTTGAGAGGCCTTTTCCTCAGACTAATCCTATTATCATACCTGTTGATCCTACTGAGAATAGTCCTATCATTGAACCTAGTGATACTATTGATGACATCTTCTCAGCTAAATTTGTTAAATCTTTTGATCCTGTTCATTCACCAAAGGTTACCTTAGCCGCACCCTTTCAACATTGGGCATATCATTTTATTGAGTCTTCATGTACTGCGCAAGCCTACAACAAGATGGGAGAGCCATTTGACTTCCAACTAGGCAAATACTGTCAAACTTTTGATCAATCTCAAAACAACCAAAATTTTGGTCAATCTTCCAATGACCAACATCATGCTCAAGCCCGAAATGAGCAACACTATGATCAAACCCAAGATGATCAACAAAAAGCTCAAAACAAAATTCAAGGTGGTCAACCAGTGTATCACTATCGACCTCCTCCTTTCGATTAGAGTCAAGATCAAGTCCCTAGCATTTATGAGATCCTTGGAAATGATGGTGATGACACCATAACTTAAAATGATATAGATGCTACCAATGCAAACAAGGGTCTTATTAAGATGATGGAGATCCTCCTTCTAGAGGAGAAGAAAAAATACTTTCTTGAGCTAGCTAAACAAGGGGCCAAGTTACCCCCAGACTATCAAGTTGAAACACTTGTAGCCAAGGAAGAAGAAACTAAGACTGCAAAGTTGCAAAAGATGGTCCGAGACATGCAAGATCAGATTAGTCAACTTGCAAAGAATAAGGACAAACCTGCTCAATAATTCACAATGGAAAGTATTTGTCCTTTCCCTTTTGATAGAAGTCTTCATATGCCACCTTTTCCCAAAGGTGTAGATCTCCCTAAATATGACAAATACTTGGGTACAATCGACCCCCAAGATCACTTAAGGGAGTTTGGTGCATTATCTATGGAATTCATGCACGATCAAACCTATCTTATGCATCTATTTCCTCATAGTTTGGGTGGACCAGCCATTGAATGATTCTCTACATTGCCCACTGGCATTAAGACTTTTGACAAAATGGCTAATCTATTTCTCTAACATTACTCGCATAATATTCAGCATTTAGTCAACATCCAAGACCTTTGCAATTTAAAATAGTGACAAGGAGAATCTTTCCTAACATTTCTCCAAAGGTGGAGACAATTATGTACAAGGTTTCCTCACAAGCTACTAGAATCCGAGAGACTCGACATTTTCTTGGACAATCTTGTCCCGAACTTCAGATACCAAGTGCAATTACAAAGTCTTCTAACCATTGATAGCTTGATTAAACAAGTAGTGCGAATAGAGGCCTTTATGGTTAAGAAGGGAGAATTAACTTTGAATAAGGACAATAAATAAGGATTCTCTATAAACAAGGATAAAGGAAAGACTGTCAATAAGAACAGGGATGTAGTAAATGATGGAGTGGTGGATAATGTTACCATGAAGCCTTCAAAGCCTATTTTTAATCTTACTTCTAGTATACAAGTGACTAAGGCTGTTGAAAATACCACAACGGATAATCAGTAAACTTCAAGATTTGCTAAGAACAAACCTTGGGCCTCTCGACCCAAGCATGAATTCACCTATTTGGGAGAGCCTCTTGATGTGGTCTATAAAACTCTTATATAGAATCAAGTTCTTACCCCTTTGGAAAAGCATCCTTATGACCCACAACCATGACCTCATTGGTGGAATGACAACACATACTGTGACTATCACCAAAACATTGGTCATAAGACTTCTACTTGTCTCCAGTTGAAGCATAAGGTTCAAGATCTCATTGAAAATGGTGACATTCTTGTAGAGAACCATAATAAGAATTTGGACCATCAAGATTTTAAGGATTCCTTCCCCCCTCACGAGAAGGGTGAGTCTTCAAACACCAAGAATACCAATGCTAAAGTCAATTACACATAAACTAATGATGACAATGTTATTGGTACGATCAAACCTATTGAGATAGAGTATTGTGACATGATCACTTCCAAGGGGAGTGCCGATGCTCCCAAATATAAGACTCCTTTCATCTTGCATAGTTCTATGTCTCGTTCGTTTGAATTTGAACAATCTCAAGGTTGTGCTAATGTTGTTACTCGATCACGAGGAAGAGTTGTTTTGAAAGGTCTTGATACTTCTACATCCACTCTGAAACAAACTATGGATAAGGGGCCCAATACTTCCACATCCGCTCTGAAGAAAACTACGGATAAGACTATTGTTGGTCCTACCAACAAGAACATGAAATCTGTTCCTACATCTAGTGCATCTAGTTATAGCATCTTAGATCAACTCCAACAAACCAATGCTCAGATTACCATTTTTGAGTTGTTGAAGATCTTGCCTGCTCATAGATAGATTTTGGATAAAGCCCTCGCTAAGGCAAACATTCCCAAAGATCTTGATCTCAACCGGTTCCAATCTATGGTGGGTCATTTGACCTTGCCTCACTATCTATCCTTCTCTGAAGAAGATGATCACTCTTTGAGCCATCCGCATAACACTCCCTTGCATATAAAGGTCATGATATGTCCTAAACACATCCACCAAGTGCTCATAGACAATAGTACTGGTCTTAAGATCTATTATGCTAAGCTGCTCACTCAGCTAGGTTATGATGAAAATTGTATAGACTCTCACAAAAATATTACCATCAAAGCTTATGATGAAGAGGAATGCAAGTCCCAGGGCTTAGTTGTGCTACCTATCCATGTAGGACCTATTGAAAGGGATGTTACTTTTCAAGTGCTTGACATTCCTCTTGCCTATAATATCTTGTTGGGTAGGCCATGGATTCATGAGACACAGGCTGTTCCATCCACGTACCATCAGTGCATTAAGTTTCCATTCCATGGGGCAAAAGTCACTGTACCTTCTATTACCAATTACTCTTGCAACACTCTTGCACAATTTGCAGATAGTTTTGTTTCAGCTAATAGAGAGTCCACTGAGTTTTATGATGCTAAGCTTAAAGAAATGGAACAAACTTTGAGACTTAAGGATATAAGCATGGGAGAATACCAAATTGAACCTGTGCTATCACTTGCTACTCTACCTTTGTCTCCACACTCTTATGGGAGACCTTCTGAGAATAACAAAACTTCTGATGATCCTCCTCAAACAATCTACAATGGCACTTTTGTAAGGGCCTCTACACCTTTAGAAGATAAGGATGAAGAAAGAGCTATCAAAGCTTGGATCTATAAGGGAAAAGAAATAGCTGAAACAACTACTCCACCTCTAGACTTAGAACAAGAGCCATATAGTGAAGCCTTCAAGATCATGAGGCACTTCAGCTATAAGGGGAGTAGTCCTATAGGAAGGAATGACAATGGTTTTCTAAAGCCCATTGAAGCTATGGGTCACCACACAAAAGATACTACTGGCTTAGGCTTTAAAAAGACTCCCTTTCATTTAGGGACCAAGAAATTTGTATCAGCTCCTGAGCCTGAACCTGAACCTAAAACAAAATTTGAAGATACTACTCTAGAAGTAAATCCAGAGGCTAGCTCTAATGAAGACACATTTCCATATCATATTCCTTAAGAACTTGTTGCACTCTTTGCTGAATTGGATGAGCCTATTATACCTGTCCACATGGTAGAAACTGATAGTGATTCTGATGAGACCTCTTGGGTGCATCGACTCACGTATGAGAAATGGAGAGAAATACAAATGGCTGATATTGAATCTCAGCGTGAATGGTACATACCCCCACATTTCTAAGAACAATTTGAAAAAGATCTACTTTAACGAGCTATTAATACTGCCAGGGGTAAAAATGATGATACAACCAGTGCTAATGAAATTCCCACATCAAGTATTGACTCACATGAGTATGAATTTGAATCTTTGTTTGATGCTACTTTTGATAAGGATATAGACATGGTGTATACCTATGAAAGACTTCTCGAAGTAGGTGAAGGGTCTACCATTAGGTCAAATGAATTAGATGCCACCGGTATTAACATGTCCTCTACTCCTAATGTAAGGTCTTATAGGGATTTGAATGCTCCTTCGAATGAGATCGCTCTAGGTCTTGACTTTCTCATTCACACTTTTGATGGTTATACCGTGAACTCAATTGAACCAGTCACTACTTCTCTTTCACTCCGCTGTCCCGATCTGATAAACTGGAACTCCCCTTACTCATCCAATGAAGTCCTAATGTTCCAGAATGATTATGATCTAGCCTGTTACCTCCATGCTATTGAACCTATGATGTCCTCCACCAGTGAAAGTAGTGTCAGCATGATAGAGGTGGATATCAAGTATCTTAGTCAAAAAATTAAAAGAAGAAAAAATAGATGCTCTAATGGTGAAAACCACTTTGTGCCAGTATCAGAGCCAAAAATAGTAAAAATAAAAGACGTATCTGAGGGTGAAAACCTCTTTGAGGTGCCCAAGGATGAGATACTTGATACACTTTTGAGCCACTTTCAAGAGAGATCATTGGTATTGATTGAGCCAACGTAGCCAGTGAATTTGGGCACAAAGGCTACTCCACAAATTATTCATCTAGCTCAATCACTATCTGCAAAAGAAAAAGAAGAGTTCACTAAATTCTTTCAAAGAAAGAAAATAAATTTTGCATGGACCTACTTTGACATGCCTGGATTAGACCCCAATCTAATCATGCACCATTTGTCCATTGCGCTAGGTATTAAACCTGTTAAACAAAATCTGCAAAAGATGCATTTACATGTAGCACTTTTGGTCAAAGCAGAGCTAGAAAATCTTCTTAAGGCTAGTTTCATAAGGACTATTGACTATGCAGAGTGGATTTCAAATATTGTTCCAGTCACCAAACATGATAAATCCATTTGTGTGTGTATAGACTTCAGGGATCTAAATAAGGCTTGTCCAAAAGATGACTTTCCACTACCCAACATTGATATGATAGTGGATATGATAGCAGGATATGAGATGTATTCCTTGATGGATGGCTTTTTTAGCTATAATCAAATAAAAATTGCACCAAAAGATCAAGAAAAGACCACTTTCATGTGTGCCTAGGGAACCTTCTACTGGAATGTCATGCCTTTTGGGCTTAAGAATGCTAGAGCAACATATCAGAGAGTTGTCACTACTATTTTCCATGATATGATGCATAAAACAATGGAGGATTATGCAGATGATAATTTAGCCAAAAGTATGCAACAAAGAACTCACCTTATAGATTTAGGTCCCATACTTGACCACATGGAACAATTTAGTCTAAGACTTAATCCAAAGAAATGTGCTTTTGATGTCACTTCCGGGAAGCTCTTGGGTTACATCATTTCAACTAAAGGCATAAAAGTTGATCCTAAAAAGGTGCAAGCTATTATGGACATGCCTCCACCCAAGAATATCAGTCAAATGAGAGGACTGTAGGGAAGGCTACAATCTATTTGGCACTTCATTTCACAGTTGGATGACAAGTTGCAACCATTCACTAAAACTTTGCATAAGGGTGTGACTTATGAATGGAATGAAGAATGTCACAAGGGACTCACTCAGATTAAACAATATCTTGCTAATCCACCTATATTGATGCCCCCTATTCATGGGAAGCGGCTCATACTATACATTTTAGCAATGAACACATCTTTGGGTGCTCTCCTAGCTCAAGAAGACCAGGACAACAAAGAAAGAGCTATATATTATATCAGTAGAACATTGGTGGCTTATGAAATGAATTATTCTATCATTGAGAAAGCTTGTCTAGCAGTATTATTTGCTTCTCAGAAGTTGCGGCATTATATGCTCACTCACACTACAAGGCTTATTGCAAAAATTGATCCACTAAAGTACTTATTGAGCAAGGCTGCCCTAACGGGTAGATTAGCGAAATGGTTGATGATACTTAGTGAATTTGACATTGAGTATGTGGAAAGAAAAGCTATTAAAGGACAAGCAATTTCTGATCAGTTGGTAGAAGATCCTCTAAAAGATCACCAACCTTTGAATATTGAATTCCTAGATGAATCCATCATGCTTCTCACACATCAAGCTTGGAGCATGTTCTTTGATGGATCATTCACTCAGCAAGGATCCGGTGCAGACATTCTTTTAATTACACCTCAAAGATACTCATTGCCAAAAGCTTATAAATTGTTGTTTCCTTGCACAAACAACATTGTTGAATATGAAGCTCTCATTAATGGTATGAAGATAGCCATTGAATGGTGTGTGGATGAGCTCAAGGTCTTTGGAGACTCTCAGTTAATCATCAACCAAGTTAATGATGCCTATCAAACAAAAGATGACAAGCTAGTACCTTACAAAAGAATGGTGGATGATCTCAAACAATATTTTACACACATTTCTTTCCAACAAATTCCAAGGGCAGACAATAAAGAAGTTGATGCTATGGCCACTCTTGCTTCAATGTTACAAATGTCAAAGAATGAATTTAGACATGAATTCCTAGGGGAGGCATTACACTACCCTGCCTATGATATTCTTGAATCTAAGATGATCTATTTAGTCATTGGACATGACTCATCTCACTACCACCATATCTATTCCTACCTTCGTGACCAAATCATTCCTGACACCTATACCCAGAATGAAAAATGTTATCTAATTCGTAATGCTTCATGGTATGTCATTATAGAAAATGACTTGTATAGACAGGGTCTAGACGGTACCCTCCTTAGGTGTCTAGAACCCGATGAGTCCAAACGTGCGCTAGCTGAGGTACACGAAGGTATCTGTGGGTCTCATTCGAGTGGTCTGACATTAGCTCAAAAACTTATTAGAGTAGGTTACTACTAGCCGGATATGGAGAAAGAAGCTGTTCAATATGCCAAGACTTGCAAACAATGCCAATTTCATGGAAATCTGATCCATGCTCCTGCTAAAGAGCTTATTCCTTTCATCAGTTTCTAGCCATTTCAGCAATGGGCCTTTGACTTGGTGGGATAGATACATCTTTCTTCTTCAAGGGGACATAAGTTTATCATCATAGCTACTGACTATTTTACCAAGTGGGTTGAGGCAATGCCTCTAGATATAGTTGATGGAAAGTCCGTGGCTATGTTTATACTGAACTATATCATCTATAGATATGGTGTACCCTCATCCATTATCACTGACAATGGGGGACAATTCAAGAACAAGGACCTGAGAGAATTATGCACCAAATTCAAGATCATTCAGCATTGGTCATCTATCTATTATCTCTAGGGTAATGGACAAGAAGAAGCTTCTAATAAGACAATTCTCAAAATCTTACACAGAACAGTTCATAAATCTGTTAGAGATTGACATCTCCATATTAATCTGGCTTTTAGGGCCTACAAAACAAGTATTCGAATGCCAACAGGGGCTACGCCCTTTGCCTTGGTTTATGGAGTAGATGCAGTATTACCTATTGAGGTCGAGATCCCAACATTGCAAATCTCCCTGAGGGGCCTCATCACTGATGAAGAAAACATAATATCTCAGCTTCAAGAGCTTGAGTTACTAGATGAATGTTGAAAGGTGGCATTTGATTATCTAAGAGCATACCAAAAGAGGATATCTAAAACCTACAATAAGAAAGTTAGACAAAGGGAATTCCAAGTGGGTGATCTCCTTCTGAGATAGAACCCCAAGAATTAGCAGCAACAAGTCTAGAAAGGGAAATTTGAACCAAATTGGCTTGGTCCATATGTTATCACTGCAGCATTTGGGTCTGGTGCTTATCGACTCTCCACCATTGAAGAAGAAAAGCTCAAAGAGCCTATCAATGCTCTTCACTTGAAGAAATTCTACAGCTAAGGCATTCTTTGTGTGCTCATGTACATACTTATTGGTCCTGAAAAAAATCCAAAAAATGGTATATTGCAAAAAATCCTAAAAATTGCAAAATGTCCTGAAAAAATGATCATCTTAGTGAAAACCTGGTAAACAGGTGCTTTGATGTATCTATTATCCTGGTGAAAACCTGGTAAACAGGCACCTTGATAATAATAAAAAAAATAGAAAATTTGAAAAAATGCAAAAAAAATCAAAAGATCAGAAAATACAAAAAAATGAAGTATTCAAAAATACAAAAAAAATTTAAAAAAAAAGAGAAAAATACAAAAAAATTGAAAAAGTAGAAAAATGTGCCATTGATGAAAACCTGGTAAACAGGCGTCATGGTAGAAAAAATAGAATCTCTGCCAAGATGGTGAAAACCTAGTAAACAAACACCTCTCATTTCCTGAAGCTACATCTCATGTCAGTACCATTTGGCTCTTGCTTTCCTACTTTAGTTTGCTTCCTGCTTTTAGCTCATTTCTTGCTTTAGTTTGCTAGCTCATGCACTTGCTTTCAGTTGTCTTTGAGATTTTCCTTGACTCTTCATGGATTGGAACTGGTTCACACTTGGGGGCACCTTCTTGGTCTAGGGGGCATTGTCCTATCAATTTCAGAAGTTTTGTTTGTGCATTAGTCACCAGTGGTTTTCACTGCGTCTACCTGCTGATGCCTAACTACTTTTTGAGATTTCTCTCCTTGAAGATCTCTTATGTATTGGTCACCAGTGGTTCCCATTGTGCCTACCTACTAATACTTAGCTCTTGTTCAAACCCCTCTCTTTTGGGATCTCTTCCTTACATTAGTCACCAGTGGTTCTCACTACGTCTGCTTGTTGATGTTTCATTTGTGCTTTATTCTCTCTTTTTAGAATCTTCCTTGTATCGGTCACTAGTGGTTCTCACCACATTCACCTACTGATGCTTGGTCCACACTCTGATATCTTCTTGAGACTTAGTCTCCCATGACAGTCACCAGTGGTTCTCCCTACGTCTACCTACTGTCATTTTCCTGTTAAGACTTTGAACATTTCGTACTTCCAATTCGACTACAATCTGCTTGAACACAAATGTAATCTAAAACTAAAACTAATTTTGTGTTCCATTGAAGCATGTTGAGCTTTTCTTTTGTGTGTGTTTCCCTTTTGCTTTATCATTCCTCCTTGAGCAACTCTAAGACGTCTTCTTGACTGAGAAACACAAAGACTGGGGGCATGATCTTTTCCTTTGCTTTCTGTTTGATGGTTTAGTTCCAATGATCCAAATGAATCTACATAAGAGGGGTGTCCATCTGTAAGAGCCTTCATCTCATATTGGATCACCATGTGTACCTCGAATCCTTTTATATGGACGCTTTGGTGAGGTTGGTTCTTCTCCTTGTCTGTTTTGAGTGACTTCTTTCTGCTACAAGTAAAATTGTTAAGGCTCGTCCTACTAAGTGAACGTAAGGGTCACTGCGAGAATTCTTTAGCAAAAGAAGGAACTCTCATGTGTTTGGTGTGTTTGTTTGCAAGCAACATTTAGGTCATTCTAGCAATTATGCTTTGATGCTTATGTTAACTTGCTAAATTAAAAGAAATAGGTGTTCAGGTCATTCTGGCTTCTTGTGCCTTAATGCTTACATCTCATTCTGACAAATCTAAGACTTCTGTCATATTCATATTCTCATGATTGCAATGTTAGTGATGGTTGTATGGCATCTTGCAAATATCCTGTGCCTAAAAGAACTCAATGATGATAAATACGGTGAGTCCAATAACCAATTCCTAGGGTTTGCATTTAGCTTAGGCTTGCATTTTCATTCTAGGCTTGCATTGAGATAGTGTTTGGTGCTCTCTTATCTCTTCATCAAAGGTTCTCATCTTTTGTCCTGGGTTCATCTTGGCTGCACAAGTGTCTGGTCCTCGCTCTCAATCTTTGAAACATCCTTTTGATTAGTACCTGTCATATATTGCTAAAACTCTACACGAGATGGTTAGTACCACATTTTCATTACTTTTTCATTGCATTTTCATTTTCATCCATAAAATCCATATACATTTGCATATTCATTTGCATGTGCACCCATTATAAGCATACATAAAATCATACATTACATTCATTTATCTATCATCTATCATTGCATTTCACATTGCATATTCATACATTATCATAAAAATAAAACATGTGCATATTCATATCATAATAGAAACATGTGCATCTCATACATTTCTAATCCATACATCTAAGCATCTAGGAAACATCTCATAAACATCAACATCAAAGCAATATACCAACAAGTACAATGATATCAAAATCGCGATCTCATATATATCGGTCGAATCAATGTCATGTACAAGAAGAGGATGCTACTCAAGCACAGTATCAAAAATGGAACTACAATATATGGATATCAAAATGTGCTAACTTTTCCCATCGCCACTTGGAGGAGGTGGTGGCAATGGTCCCTATGCTGGTGCCTATGGAGGTGGCATCAGTCTCTGGGGAGGTGGCATTGGTCTCTGAGGAGGTGTCTGCTATGGAGGTTCCTATTGTGGAGGTGCCTATGGTGGCCTCTATGGTGCTCCTGCATACTCAAAAAATGGAGGCACTTGCTCTGATACATCTAGAATAGCTCCGCAATATGCTGCATAATAATAAGCTACCTGAGTAGACTCATATCTAATCTCCAACTGTGCTCTCGCCAACTCCTCGTGTAACTCCCTGATCTCCTGATCTCTATCAGCTACACGGGTCTCCTGTATGATGACTCAGGTATGGTAGTCATCTCTCTTTCACTGGACCTACTTGACCCTCTCCTGGCTCTTCTTGAGAGCCTCCTATAGCTATGGTGTCCCTGCTCCTATAGGAACATTCAACATATCTATATCATTGTCCAGAGGCATCTGTTGTGAGGTATCCCCCATCCTCTGCCTGGTAGATCTCTGTTGAGACCCACTACTCCCGGCACCTGCATCTGACCCCATAGTCCTCGGGGGGATGTCCATTTGCACCGACTTGGGCCTAAATGCTCTCTTCCTAGGCCACTATAATGGTACCTACTGCTGTATAGGTACCTGTTGCTGCTGTTGCTATCCCTGTGATCCCTGTTGTGTAGCCTACTACTGTATAGGCTGCTATACTGGTACTTGCTATTGTGCTGGTACCTTCTATTGTGCTCCCATCCCTACAGGATCTATGAATCTAGGAAATAGATGGGCTAGGCAGTGGTCCCTATATGTAGGCATCATCCCTGCATTGGTGACATCCACCATGTAATCCCATCTGGCCTGAGGAATGCGTGCCTTGATCACACACCTACTCGGATCTAATCTAGGATGCCACCCCTTCTTCTCCTCATCGACAAAGTGGGCATAGGGGTAGTACTCCTAAGAGATATCCTGCTATCTCCTAAACTAACGCATGACACATGTAAGTACAAATCACTCAATAATGGTAACACTACATCCAATCAGTGGATACGAAATGAACATGAAAGAAAGCTCTCTCTGTGCATCATCCCATGGCTTAGTAGCAACCCATGGTCTCCAAATAATAGCCACCATATCATCAAGTTGTCCATGCCACTGCTCTGTCTTACCCAGTAATGGCTGAGTAATCAAACCTGTGTACCTATAAATATAAGGCTCTAGCGCCTGCCGTGTATCATGGTAAATTGGTCTACAAATAGGGATATGCTCCCAGGCCTAGATTTGAAGAACGAAGACACCTGCTATTGTGCTGGTACCTGTTGTTGTGCTCTCCCTATAGGATCTGTGAATCTAGGAAATGGATGGGCTAGGTAGTGGTCCCTATATGCAGGCATCTTCCTTGCATTGGTGACATCCACCATGTAATCTCATCTAGCCTGAGGAATGCGTGCCTTGATCGCACACCTACCCAGATCTAATCTAGGATGCCACCCCTTCTTCTCCTCATCGATGAAGTGGGCATAGAGGCAATACTCCTAAGAGATATCCTATTGTCTCCCAACTTGACACATGACATGTGTAAGTACAAATCACTCAATAATGGTAACACTACGTCCAATCAGTGGATGCAAAATGAACATGAAATAAATCTCTCTCCGCGCATCATCCCATGGCTCAGTAGCAACCCATGCTCTCCAAATAACAATTGCCATATCATCAAGCTATCTGTGCCACTGCTCTATCTTACCCAGCAATGGTTGAGTAATTGAAGCTACGTACCTATAAATAAAAGGCTCCAGCACCTACCGTGTATCATGGTAAATCGGTCTACAAATAGGGAGATGCTCGCAAGCCTAGATCTAAAGAATGAAGACACTTGTCACCATGGTCCTCGCACTGCGATATACTATCTCATGCATCTCATGATACATATGGGCTAACATGCACTTGCCCCATCCAAATTTGACTACTAGTCTGGCCAACATCCACTGCAGCATAGAGCCCCAACTGCACTCCAGTCCATGTTGTCCTCAATCAAGAACAAGGTAACAACTCAAAAACATAGTGAGAACAATAGCTAATGAGTGAGCACTACTGTATCTACGAATCAGATCCTCCCAAGAGATGGCCTGACCCATCACTAGATCATCTTAGAAGATAGTCCTCAATGCCACTATACCTACTCACAGCTGAACATCATACTCTACTCGAGCACCATGGACAGGTATCCTTAGGATCCTATATATATCCTCAGGGGTGACTATCATCTCCCCTAATGGAAAATGGAACGTGTTCGTCTCCGAATGGAAATGCTCTACAAGTGCACCGAGAAGATCATGACTTGCCCTAATGTCAGGTAGATCATGCAAGTATCCCAGACCGAGTCCCTTAATGTGAGAACTCTCGACATCTGTCAATCTCTGTATCAACATTGTGATCATTGGATGATGTGACCTGAAGGTGACATCAGGAAAGTCAACCTACAAAGAAAGCGATGACATTGGATCAATATCTCAACATGATGGTTTTCAAAATGACAACAACAAATACAACAAGGCATCTATCCTAGACATAAATCTACGATGCTCTACTTGGCTGATTTCATGGAAATTTGACAAATTTTGGCAAAGAAATTCCAACACTACAACTTTTTGCATGAGGAAATTGTTCCCTCACATGAGACAAGATCTTCTCCTATGCGAGAATGAGAAACTTCGCGCGGACTGACCAAATGCTTTACATGAGACTCCAGACAGAGCCCGGGCAAAGGAACCCTAACCCATGCGAGGAAACCATTTCCTCACATGAGGGGAAACCTAGGTTGGCATGAGGAAACTATTTCCTCATGTGAGACTTGAAGAACATGCTCCTAAACTTGCCAAATCTACCCTAAATTAACCTAGAAAGTGGTACGAATTGAAATACAAGGTAGATTATCGACTACTCATAGGTGGGTCATACTCTAGTGACTGGGCGTGTCATCAGGAGCACTTGAATTGATGCATGTGCATGGGGACTCCTTCCATCTCGCTCAAAGCTCCAAATCACAAGAAGACAAAGTGAATAATGAATTGAAAATGACCCCTCCGGGCCTTATATAGCTTTTTGACCTAATTTTCAAAGTGCTCCGTTTTGCGCAAAAATTGCACCCTTGGCTAAATCGACTATTCTGAATCCATTTTTGAGAATGAAATCAAAATATAACATCTCTAAATAGCTTGAAATTTTGTTTTAAATTCTAGGACCCTTTGGGATCAGACGCTTGTGCAGTCAGTCTTCTGGTGTCATCTTCCTACCAGACCCTCATCTTTTCATCATTTTTCTTGAGATCTTCAATGTTTTCATCAAAGTAAACTCTAGTCAAATTTGGTCAACTATGGTCAAACTTGGATAGTAGGACCTCCCGATCACTCCAAATTGCTTCTGTAGCTTCTCAAATCTAGTCTGATTGCTTTTACTCTGCAACCTCTTATTTTCAATTATCCTTCTGATATGTCATCTTTCAATTTTTCTCTTGAGGGGGTAGGATGATTGCATCATTTGAATCTTGTCAAACCAATCTCATATCAATCTGATCTAAATCAAAGTCCTCACCGCTTGGGGCATCTCTTCACTAGGGGCATCTTTGTGCCTCACGTCTAGTCATCTATCTTTTTAGGTATCTGAGCAATCTAACTCAGATCCTCGGGAATCAAACTTCATTCTAAAGATGGTTCTCAAAATCTATTAGGTATTAGGGCAATCTAACCCTAATTCCTAAGAGTCAAGCTCCATTCTGGAGATAGCTCTTGAAATCTCTTTTGGACCATTATCTGGGCAATCTAACCCGGGTCTTAGAGGGCTAAGCTTTGTATTGGGTTAATCTAACCTTGATTTTGGAGATTAGTCCTAAATCTGCTTCTGTCATCATTTGATCAATGGGCATTGGGGCAATCTAACCTTGATTTTGATCTCTTCTCAAGTTGTCATTAGACCATTGTCTTCGCAATCTAACTTAGACTTCAGAGAATCATGCCTCATTCTGGAGGTGGTTCTGCAATTCGATCTATTTCAGTGTCTTGGCATCCAAACCTTGACTTCTTAGGGTTAAGCTTCATTCTGGGGATAATCCTAAAACCTCATCTGTCACATCAGACTATTCTTTGAATCAACGCATTTCTCGCACATCAATTCAAAGAGGGGCAAATGTAATACCCCAAAATTGGCACCTAATAATTTCAATCAATTTTGGTGCATTTTCTTCAATTTTACATCTTCAAAGTCATATTTTACTAGGAAATTTTATCTCTCCTACCTAACTTTACTTTGAATTGATGTCAATTGCAAAAACCCTAAATTGCATTAATCAAATACTATAATTAATTCTTAAGTCTTCGACATTTATTAGCTAAATTACCCCTATGATAAATTAATTTAATTCTAAAGTCCTAAGTGCTTTAAATTAAATTAAAAATCCACCCCCTTCAGCTAATATACATAAAAGGGAATTAATAATTGCTTGGTTATTTGAATGGATTATCACATTTGCATTTAATAAATCTAATATTCAAAGAGTCACCCATGTGGCAATAATCCCTTTCTTTAATTAAGTAATTCTCTAATATTTGTCTCCTTCCCCTCCATGAGAAATGAAGAGTCCACCGTTTTGAATCAAGAAACTCTTCATTCCTCTTCCAAGCTTGCCTATATCTTGAACCTCATTCTTCATTTGAAGGAGAGCAATTTGAAAGCACATAGACTATAGCAAAATTCTATCTCAACTATTTACATATTTTCAAAGCTTATTGCATTAGTTAGTTTTCTCTCATTTAGTGCTAATTGCATCCTTCATAATAGATTAATCTCTTCATTGTTATTAGTTAATTATCATCTCTCTTTCAAGCTTTCTTAGACTAGAATCTGCATTCCATATTTGCTTTCAAGTTATTAGATTAAAATCTGCACTTCATTTTAGATTACAAATTGCATCTCCATTCTTAGATTAATTGTACTTTGCTTATCATTCTAGCTTTTAAATCCTCCATATTAACTCAGTCTTATGGTTGTTGGCTCTCCAATCTGAGAGTAATTGAACACCCTGATTAATTAGGAGGCAACAAGTCGCTTCACCATGAATTTTGAATTGAGTAATCCATACTCATTCTCATAATTTGATTCTGTAAGTAATGACTATGTTGCGTGTGTAGTTGGATTAGAGGTCCACATTCAACCACATACATGTGTCAAATCAAAATGAGTTTCCTTTCTTGGTGCAGGATCAAATAGATGGAATTGTCAACCTTAGATAGACTTATGATCTATGAAAGATGAGATCCTTATCAATGAAATCCAATCTTTGTATTAAGATGATAAGGCCACAAGGACAAGCACTAGCTACCATAGACAATTCTTAGCCAAAGGGTGGAGCTTATGGGATTATTTTGATTTAGGATAGAGGATCTAGAAAATCAATAGGATATGCCACTAGGTGGAGGGTATGACTTGATTGATGTTTATATTTTGGATTTGAAGCAAGGATGATGGTTTGAACTAAATAAGGTTTCTTAAAGGGATGATGTAAATGTTCCTTAGGGATGATCTAATATGTAAGGATGATGAGACAAGCTTGTGGGAATCAAAAGGATATATTTTGTGATAGGATGACTTGTTGGAAAAATGGTCAGCGCTCCCCTTGGGATTTTCAACATGGCTTAACTGCCTCTCGTGTCTTCTATAATTCTAGTGGTTGTATCAGGCATTAATAGGTCGATCTTTTGGTGCAATGAAAACCACTCATTGTAACAAGTGGTATCAGAGATTGGTCACATATTTGAATCCCCTTGGGTAATGCTGAGTGAGAGATTGTTGGAAAAATGGTCAGTACTCCCCTCGTGATTCATGACATGGTTTAACCACCTCTTGTGTCTTATATAAGTCTAGTGGTTGTAACAGGCATTAACATGTTGATCATTTGGTGCAACGACAACCACTACTTGTAACACAACTAATATTCTCTCTCAATGCTAATAAAGGAATTGTTTGTCTGAATATGGGCTACAAATTACAATATTTTGGCGTTGTATGTCACTCTATCAAGTTTCTCTTGTTATTTTATCTCTTCTTGGATTGCGGTTATAAGAGGTTGGTAATCTTTGAGCTCACGCTCAGTGGCTTTCTTTTCTTTGTATAGATGTGTGACTAGGAGTTTGGCCTTCTTATGCTTTACAAGATCAATCATGTGTCCAATATTTTGATCTTAGGGATTTTGAACATGAAGCATTCTTAAACTTTGTAAAATTTTGGCTGGGCCAAACTAGGTAGTGACTACGATAAGTATACCTTGGTTTGGGTTTTGAGAAATATTTGCAATCTTTGGAAGATGTGAGCCAACAATCCCACATGAGACAAATAAATCTTGTAGGAACAACACATTTTGGTTATGTTCTGATCTCTTTGGAAAAGGACTTGTAACTTTGAGTGTGTATGTTCTAACAAATATTTTCACTATGTTTGTAACATTGAAGACATGCACAAACACTTCTACCCGATGGAATCAACTTAGCTTGAAAACTTTTCTCACAAACTTAGGCACACACCTAAGAGCTAATCAGAATACAACCACTACAGACCTTGTAATGGGTCAACAATGTCATATTAGCTGACTCCAAGTGCTCAAGGATAACATGATATGGTGAGTCTCTTGGGGAGGTTACTATCCTCCTTTCAAAAAGATTATCAAACCTTCAGGAGTAGATTAGGTGGGCTGCTAATTAATGGCATCTAGTAAGGTCCTTGGAGTCCTTCCAATCGGTTTGTACATATGTGAATCACTTAAGAGCCTAGTTGACCATGCCAAAATTATAGGGATATTCACCTACCTTAGAATACCAACAACACACATCACCTGAGCTTGAGGGGATGAGGCAAGAATTTTCTCAGCACCTTTTTTACATACCAATAGGGGTATTTACCAATTTGAGGTCATCCTCTAAAGGGGAAGTACACCCTCTATATGGGCCCCGCTAGAAGAAAAACCAATTGAATTTGATCTTTCTCTTCACCCAAGTTCTGCGAAGATGAGGGGAGAGGATACAGATACAATTCAAAAATTGGAAAACAAGCTCTCTAGGAAAGTACCATGGTGAAAATTTGTTTCATGTTCCATGTGTAATCAAATTAGATCCATTATCTATATAGTTCACTTTTTTTTTTCATCATTACATTTGCAAATTCCTTCACCTACTCTCATATCCATGTTGGAATCCTACTTAGTTTCACTCCATTCCTATCATTCACTCTTTCTATCTTTTGCTTCCCACCCCTTACAGGTCGAGACACTATTCAAGATCAAAATAAGGATCCATAATAACATAATCCCATAAAACCAAGCTTAACCCCATCAAAATGAGATTTTCCTACATGTAGTGATAACATACATGCTAAAAAAATCAATTTTGAGACCAAATGTTTGAACTATAGTTTTTTTCACAACTATTGTTAGTGGATCTCCAATTTGAAAATCATACAATCTTGGCCCATTAGGATGCATCCTTCCTATGTCGACCCATCAAATCCCACAACCCTATTCATGGAAAGAACTATGGACCAAATGACTACTTGGTCATAAGGCCTTTTTGTTGATTTTATTTTTTGTGTTTTAATGGAGCCTACTCACGATTTCCTCGATCTTCTATATCTTGGTATATTTTGAATGACGTAAATTGGAATATGTTTCTTTTGCGGTATGATCTATTTGGTGGTGTTTTAGTGTATTTTTGTTGATTACACAATCATTTTTATGCATGCCTTATTGGGGGAGGGATTTGTGCATTTTCCAACATATCCCTAAAAATACTTTTGTGTACTAGGTGTGTGTGTACAATTTATACATGTATCTACAAGTACAAACTCTCAATGAAACATTAAATCCCTGGTTAGTTCAATTCTGATGAAGAAAATAACTCAAGAAAATCATCTCATTTCTCTCTAACTAGGAAGATTATATTTAGATCATCAAATTTCTCTTAGAATTCAATGTAAATCAGTGACTAAACAACCTAGAATGAGAGATTCAATCTATGCACTTGTGCAATTTAACACGATTTTAAGCTAGGAAATGACAATTCCATTAACTAGATCTAAGTTATGACTGATCAATATGATAATCTAAATGAAAAATGATAAAATGAAGATATGAATGCAATTAAATTGATAGCAATGAACTCTCAAAATGGCAGCATCTAAGTATGAATTCAAATTAACTAGGTGAATTGAGTTTAAAGTGATTTTATCTTATAGTTTTGAGAATAAAATGGATGATTTAGATCTTTCCTTGAAGAGTAGCTAGGATTGATTTTACCTTGATCCATGTGGTTGATCCATGTGAACATCCCTTTGATTTGTGGGAATTAAGCCTTTTGTCTTTTAGTGTGAATGTGGAAATTAGGACATTTTATGAAATTGAGTTAATTAAATACTCTAGATTTGGGATTTAAAGAGATTGATTTAATTAATTAAGATAGGAGCATTAATTAATGATTGATCAGTTTGAAGAGTCTTATAGGTTTCATTGCCTGAGTCAGTGATTTTTGACAAATTATGCTAGCATGTTGATTTGATGTACTAACATAATCAAGAAATTGAATCAACTTAGAGAAAATAGGCCTCCCAGTTAGACTAGCCCATTTTTAGGTAATTACATTTGCCCCTCTTTGAATCGATATGTGAGCAACACATTGATTAAAAGAATAAATTGTTGTCAGATTAGAGAGGATGATGGAATATCTTGATGTGAAGCGATGAAACTATTCCTGAAAGTTGATTGAAAATTACTGATATCAGTTATGAATATGATTGAATGAAAACTGATAGAGATAGTAGAATGTATACTAGTTCCAAACTTGATTGAATGAAGATTGCTAGTAGAATGCTCAGTTTGATGAGAAGCAATAAAAATGATCTTAGTTAGAAAGGTTATAAACCCTAAGGTTGATCAAAATATATCAATAATTAACTTGATATGAGATTTGATGAATCCAATTATCTGATACAAATAATGTCAATTTGATGTGGTGTAATGAAACTGCCATGCGTCAATTGATCAATAAGATCAAGCAATTTGATAAGGGTTCTAATGAAATTAATCATTTTAAAGTTGATAATTTAGATTGATTAGAAATATTCAATGTTAATGTGGTTTGATCTTTTTGATATTGGAATTCAATTTAAAACATTGATTAGATAGATAAAGCAATCCTGATAAGATTCTTTGATTCAATTGATGGAAGCTTGATTTGATTTATATGCGATAATACCCCCTCAGGACCGAAATCGAAAGAAAATTATTGAAACCCAGGTTTCAAGTAAGTAGAATGATTTGAAAAGGATGTGAGATTGATTAGGATCAAAGAAAAATGATTTGAATTGATTTGGTGTTAATTTAAACATAATTTGACCAAGTTTGACCATTTTTTGACTACTTTTGAATGAGACTTGACCAAGTTTAACTTTACGTGACTGAATAGATCTAATTGAAAATTGATTTTTATTTCATTTGATATGTTTCAATGCTCCTATTGACCAAATTTGACCACCTTTAAGCTCTATTTGACCAAGGTTTGACAAAAATTCTATTTTGGTTCACTTATGTTGACTTAAAAATCAATTTCTACATTTAGATGCATTATTCTACCTCTTTTCCGCTATATTCTGAATATATTTTGACCATAGTTTGACTTTCTACATATTAGTGTTGACTATTTCTTTTTTGGATGTTCTGACTCATCCTAGCCTTTTATTTTTTATTTTGACTCTGATATGTGCTTTGATTATCGATTGTGCATTCTGACTCCATTAGATCAAAAATTTGACTTAATTACCCTATTTTGAAGAAGTATAAGAAGGTCAAAAGTTACTTTTCATCCACTCATTTTTACTATTCACTTTCTTGATTTTAGAGCTATGTGCATGAAAATGGCAGTCCTAGTAGAAAAACATTGATTTGAGCTAGCTCAGAGGCATCAACTTGTAGAGTATGGTCCACCTGTGAGTTGACTTTATACCTTTCCTTTTCCTTTACCTTTTTATTTTTAGCACATATTTTATTGCTTTTATTACATGTTGAATTTCAAGTCATTTCTGGGATTCAGAGTCGTATCCAGTCAATCCTCAAGTTTTTCATGTTTTCTTTAGTTGTTTTCAAGATTTAGAAAGTCGTATCCCACTCTCAATTTTAGTATTTTTAGAAATTTCCTTGAGAAATTTTTATCCTATCATTGAATAATCATATCCAGGATACTAAGTCGCACATCATTTTAAGTTAGTCATTTCCTACTTTCCCTATTTCCTATGTCGTATCTAGGAAATCTTGAGTCATTTCTCATTTTGAGGTCATTCTTAGACTATCTTGAGTCATATGGTGTATTTTTTCTATCTGTAAACCTTGTTTGATTGCATTCTTGACTCATTCCCTCTATTGGTCAACTTGTTTGATTGATTTACTTTTTTCCCCCTTTCTACTTGTATATTAGACTCATTACTCCTCTTGTTGTCTTGATTATAGTGAGATCTTGGTGTTATTTACTTTCAAGGTTCACAACTGAGGATGATGAGCATAGTGCCTTGGATCTCTAATGAGGAGACTCATATTATTGGCATATTGGGTCTTTTCAGTTGTCTAGATTTGCCTGTTATCCGGGAAAAAAAGGTTTGTTGACTACTTTGGCTAAGAGGTGGCATTCAGAGCACAAAACCTTTCACCTACACATTGGAGAGATGACAGTGACTCTAGAGAATGTATAGAGGATTTAGGATACTTAGGATTCCTGTGGTCGATGAGCTTGTATATTTTGATCAAGATCCATAGGTTGGGATTACTATTGTGCAATGAGTATTTCATGATGAGGGGATAGTTCATCACCACATTAAATGGGATCATATGCATGATGCTTATTCATCTCTTCCTTTAGTTTTGGCAGGTGTTATTGGACAGATTCTCATTCCTGACCGATATATTGTAAAGGATAAAAATAAGTTGGATCTATCTTTATCCTTCTATAAAATATTTTTATATCTATGTGAGAATGGTTGGTTAATGTAGATGTAGGAATATAGGATCAATCCCTAATCCAAATTCCCAAAAGGAGAGATCCAAATTGATTAATCACAAAGAAGTGATCAATACACAAATGAATCAAACTATGGAGAATATGAAGAAAGGAGAAAATCTTATAATTTTCTATAGAAACTATGTGCTTGAAATATTAAATGAATAGAAGACAAATACTAACCTCAAAATAGGGTAAATTTGGAAAAGACTATTTTCTGATGTCTATGCACAGTTTCGGGGAATTCTGCAACCTCTTTCAGATTGAAAATGCTGAGACGGAGAAAACCTAGAAAATTTTTGTCTCTCGAAGTCAGGTCAACCTTGACCTCAGAATCAGGGCACAATCTTACCTCAGGGAATAATCTTACCCCCCACTAAAGTTCAACCTTGACCTGAAACAACTCCGACGGAAATTCTATTCGTGGATCTCAAAAGTTTGTCGAAAAGGGTATCCAAATTTGAACTACAATTCACTATCCTGTACCTGCACCTACAAGAAAAATGGTTTTTGTTGTTTGGATGGGGGGTTTGCCTTGGTCAAACTCCAGTTTGGAATTAACCTTGAAATGAAATTGAAATTGCAATATATAAACAAAGTAAATGGAACTATTCACCTTGCTTATGTTGAAATCCTTGTGGAGGATTTAAATCCTTGAATCCACAAGTAGGGATGCTCCAAATTAATGTAGAATTGTATCTAGGATGTCTCAAATCAATGGAATTAGATCTTCAACACCAATATTTAATGGATCTTGGATTAGGAAGAGGCTTAGATGGACATGAATGGAGAAATCTTCAACAAGAGGGCTCCATAGAGCTTGAATCCTTCAATGGCTACTAATGGATCTCCTTGATGAATTGGATCTTGAATGCTTGAAGGTGTATGAATGCTTGCTTTCTTTCTTTCTCCTTCTTGATTTCTTCTTGATTGCTTGATTTCTCTTTCTTGAGTGCTTGAGAGATTATGAAGAGAGATGGATCGAAATGAGAGAGGAAGGCTTCCTTTTATAGTGATCTAGGGCACAAACTTCTAGAGAGGCCGACATAAGAGAATTAAATCCCAATTAACCTTAACCCCTAGAAATGGACCTAGATTAAATGAAATTTAAGAGTTTACCATTCTGAAATCTGAAACAGCCGACTCAAAAGCAGGAAAATAAAACTTTCCGAAGCCCGATATTCTGAAACCTTCAGAACTTGAAAATTGGACCCAGGATCAGGGTTAAGGTCGACTCTACCCTAGGTCAGGGTCAAGGTTGACTCTGCCTTAGGTCAGGGTTGAGGTTGATGTTGACCCAGAAGGTCAACCTTGACCTTGAGGTCACAAATCTCAAATTCTCAGGACTAGGTGCCAGAAATAGGGTGGAAATGGGTGGAGAGAGAAGCAGAACATGGGGAAAGAGCTACATCCATGCAAAGACCTATTCAAGGTGTTTGACATGACCCCAGACCACTTACTTAGAGGGATAAATATTCTTAACATGGAAGTGCTTCCATTTTAAGATGATACAAATATGTACATGTTTTATTTTTTGGTTGGGCCTGGATTTTGGAGGATATACTAGCTAGACCTCGAATATTCACACAGGGATCTTCTATATTAGCACATATGTATAGGGAGATTCATAAGGTTGTATATCAGAATGCAAAAAGTATGAAAGATGGTATATATATTGTAGATTTGGGCATGGGACCATATCCCTATCACTTGGCTTGTTGTAGATAGAGCAAGAGAGTCTAGCTAGCCATATGCATATTTATATTTTGGATATGTTCAGCAACCCCACCTGGGCAAGCTAGAGTACTGATGGCGAGTACTAGAAAACTATACAAATGTTTTCTAGAGACCCTATATATATTGTGAGCCTTAGAAATCAAATCATTTTGAGGTTCTAATTTTCTTTTAGAGCTGGTATCTGATAGGACACACCAAATATATTATTGAGAGATTTATCTTTAGTCGGGCATTACATTGGTTTGGGTGCATTTGGGGGAAGCCTCAGGAGATGATAGTATATGTATGAATTTGGGATGTGGAGTCTTCTTGGGGTGCACATATTCTTATGAGACTGCATCATAGGAGAAGCTTGTTCCTTCTATTTGGGACAATCACATAGCTTCTCTTGATGCTGGGATGATTACAAAGTACTAGGCTTATCTAAAATAGCATCCATTTTTGGGATTGATGATCCATTGGACTATTATCTTGATGATACTAGATGAAGGGGTAGAGGAGGTCAAAGTGTATAGAGAGGTGGTAGAGATCCTCCTTGGAATGAGCATGGAGGGTTAGGAGGAGTCAGAGGTGATGGAGGAGGATGTGGTGATGGAGGAGATGGTGGAGATGGTGGTGATGGCGGAGATAGAGATTTCATATGGGGTGATGATGGAGGAGGTAGATGTTAGCTTGTGGTGACTGATCAGGAAAGTACTATACAAGATTGTTAGCTTGTGGCCGACATATTTTTGGCTATTTTTGGGCCGACATGATTGTAAGTCATTCTAACCGTAAAGTGGAAAAATATTATATAATATGGCTTAGGGTTAGGGATTTCATGATGTATCATTTTAGTACTTGCGGTGGAATTGAGCTGTAAGGGAATTAAAAATTGTAATCAGGTTGTAATCACTGAATAATAAAATATTGGACTCGCTGTTGGTGGACACAGCCCAAGGATTGGGTGAACCACATTAAATCTTTGTGTCTTGTGTTCTCTTCTATGTGGTTTTTTTTTTTTGATGTTGGTTATATTTGCATGTAATTGTTATTTCTGCATTGTTAATCCTAATAAGTGGTATCAAAGCGAGGTTATTTTTTAGTTATCCTTTGTAGGACGATCTCATAGTTTAGTGGGAGTGTCACGATTGAGTGGGAGCAATGGAAAATGAGGGTAGGCTGAAGGTTGACAAGTTCAATGGGCAAAACTTTCAGTTATGGAAAATGCAAATGGAGGACTATCTCTATCAGAAGGATCTATGGTGGCTGTTGGAAGGAAAAGCCAATAAACCGACAAGCATTTCTGATGAGGACTGGACAATTCTTGATAGAAAGGCTCTTAGTAGTATTCGATTATGCCTAGCATAATTGGTGGAATTCAATATTGCACAAGCAACGATGACTGAAGATTTGATGAAAACCCTAGCGAAGTTGTATGAAAAGCCCTCCGCTTCAAATAAGGTATTTATCATGAAGTGCTTGTTTAATATGAAAATGGTGGAAGGTGGGTCAGTTGCTGATCATTTAAATGAGTTTAATACAATTACTAGTCAATTAAATTCTATCAATATTATTTTTGATGAAGAAGTTAGGGCTCTCTTGATTATGTGTTCTTTGCCTAAAAGCTGGAATGGTTGTTAGTAACTTTGTTCCTGGTTCTAACGCCCTAAAATTTGATGATGTTGTTGGTGTTATTCTGAGTGAGGAATTTTTTAGGAAAGTCTTAGGTGGATCCACATCAAGTAGTGTCTTAAATGCACAAAGTAGAAGTAGAACCAATGAGAGAGGAAACAACTCTAGAAATCATGGGAAATCAAGAGGAAAATCAAAGGGAAAGAGGTTCGAATCCAAAGGGCCAAATGATTGCTGGTACTATGGGAAACCAGGTCATAAGAAGAAAGATTGTTGGTCTCAGAAGAATAAAGAAGGAGACAAACAAGAAGGTAATAAGGAGGCAAATGTGGTAAGTAATAAACCCCAAGAGGATGCCTTGCTTCTTTCTTTAGAAAGTATTGATGATTCATGGGTTTTAGATTTTGGGGCTTCATTTCATGCTACACCCCATAGAGGTTACTTTCTTGATTATGTCCAAGGGGATTTTGGGCAAGTTTATTTGGGTGATAATGAACCCTATCAGATAGTTGGAAAGGGAAAAATTAAGATTAAGTTACAAAATGGGAATCATTGGCTACTACAAGAGGTAAGACATGTTCCAAGGCTAAGTAGGAATTTAATTTCAGCAGGGCAATTGGGTGATGAGGGTTGCACAGTTACTTTTAATGATAGAAATTGGAAGGTTTCAAAAGGTTCCTTAGTAGTAGCAAAAGGTGTGAAAGTAGGCACCTTATATCTTTGTACAAGTCATACTGTTCCTTCTACTTTAATTATTTCAGAAGATAATGAATGTTCAGGAACAGTGGCTGCAGTTGAGCAGGAAGAATATCAAACTATTGCTGTAGGTTTTGACACAACACTCTGGCACAACAGACTCAGGCACATGAGTGAAAAAGTATGAAATTACTTCATTCAAAGAAATGTTTACCTAGTCTAAAATGTGTCAATATGGATTTCTGTGAAAGTTATGTTTATGGAAAACAAAAGAGAGTTAGTTTTATAAAGAGTGGGAAGGAAAATAAAAATGAGAGATTAGAGCTTGTGCATACAAATGTATGGGGACCATCTCCGGTATCTTCCCTTGGTGGCTCTCTATATTATGTTACATTTATAGATGATGCAACCTGAAAAGTATGAATTTATTTCCTTAGACAAAAATCTGATGTATTTCAAACTTTTAAGAAATGGAAATGCTTGGTTGAGAATGAGACTGGTAAAAGGTTAAAATGTCTCAGATCTGATAATGGTGGTGAGTATTGTAGCACAGAATTTGAAGATTATTTCTCTTCTAATGGTATTCGTAGGCAGAAAATTGTGCCAAGGACTCCACAAGAAAATGGACTGGCTGAATGCATGAACAGGACAATAATGGAGCATGCAAGGAGTATGTGGTTGCATGCTAGGCTGCCCAAAAACATGTGGGCAGAGGCTATGAACATTGCTATTTATTTAATTAATAGAGGCTCCTCTACTTCTCTGGACTATGGTATTCTAGAGGAAGCATGGAGTGGTAAGAAGGCGAGTTATTATTTTCTCAAAACCTTCAGTTGTGAAGCTTTTTCACATATAGATTCTGAAAATAGAACCAAGTTGGAAGCTAAGTCAAAGAAATGTGTATTTGTTGGATATGGCATTGATGAATTTGGTTATAGGCTTTGGGATTTTGAAAATCATAAAATTATAAGAATCATGGATGTCATATTCAATGAGAAGGTGTTGTACAAAGATCTGTTGCACCAGCATGAGAAGAAAGAAAATGATTATGTAGTACTGGATGATACTCCAAAAGATGATGTTCCAGTAGGTCCTTATGCTCCACAAAAACAACAACAAATACCACACACACCAGTGAATTTTAGAGATTCAACAAGGCTAAGTAGACCTCCAGACAGATTCTCTCCCTCTTTGTATTCTATTTTATTAACAGATGCTGGTGAACCTAAATGTTATAATGAAGTTGTGCAAGTGGATACAAAGTTTTAGTGGGAGTCTACAATGACAGATGAAATGGACTCTTTGTTGCAAAATCAAACATGAGGTTTATGTAAGTTACCTGTAGGTAAAATGGCTTTACAGAATAAATGGGTTTATAGGATAAAAGAAGAGGATGGAGGTAAGAAAAGATTTAAAGCCAAGTTAGTTGTAAAAGGATTTGCACAGAAAAAGGGTATTGATTTTGATGAGATATTTTCTCCAGTTGTTAAAATGACTTCTATCCATACTGTTTTAAGTATTGTGGCCACTAAAGATTTTCATTTAGAGTAGCTTGATGTTAAAATAGTTTTTCTTTATGGTGATTTGGATGAAGAAATATATATGGTACAACCACAAGGATTTGAGGTCAAGGGTAAGGAGAATTTGGTGTGCAGATTGCAAAAGAGTTTATATGGATTGAAGCAAGCACCTTGGCTATGGTATATTAAATTTGACACTTTTATGAATGATCATGGATACAGTCGGTGTCATTCTGACCATTGTGTTTATTTTAAGAGGTTGGATGATGATAGCTACATTATTTTATGTTTATATGTTAATGATATGCTTGTAGCTGGGTCTAACATGGATCACATTAAGGGGTTGAAACAACAATTAGCACATTCATTTTCTATGAAGGATTTGGGGGTAGCAAAACAAATCCTTGGTATGAAAATCTGCAAAGATAGGAAAAATAGGAAGTTGTCTCTATCTCAGGCTAATTATATTGAGAAGGTGTTGCAATGTTTCTCTATGGAGAACACCAAAGCTGTCAACACATCTTTGCCTGGTCATTTGAAATTGACTAAGGACATGTATCCTAAGACATCAAAAGAAGAGGCTAAAATGTCCAAGGTACCTTATGCTTCAGCTGTAGGGAGCTTAATGTATGCTATGGTATGTACTAGGCCAGATATTGCACATGCAGTGGGAGTCGTTAGCTGATATATGAGTCACCCTAGTATTGAAAATTGGAATGCAGTCAAATGGATTCTCAGATATTTGAGAGGTACATCCTGTAAGGTTTTACACTTTGGGGGATCTACTACTACTGTACAAGGCTATGTTGACTCAAATTTGGTAGGAGATATAGATAGTAGGTAGAGTACTATAGGCTATGTATTTACTGTTGGTGGGATAGTAGTGAGTTGGATTTCTCGACTACAAAAGGTGGTTGCTTTATCCACTATAGAGGTAGAGTATGTTGCTACTACAGAGGCAGCCAAGGAGATGATATGGCTTAAATTTTTTATGGAAGAATTGGGACATCCATAGATGGATAATTTTCTACATACAGATAGCCAAAGTGCCATTCATCTTGTGAAGAATTTTGCTTTGCACTCAAAGACAAAACATATACAATTACAGTACCATTTCATTTGGTCAGTTTTGGATGATGGGAAGTTAAAGCTGGAAAAGGTACATACAAATGATAATCCAGCATATAAGTTTCCAAAGGTAGTAACAAGGGAAAAGTTGAACTCACGTTCAACTTCAGTTGGTCTTATAGACTGAACAGAATAAAGGAATAGTTGAGTCTAGGGTGGTTCGATCCAGTGGGAGCCTCATATGGTAGCAGTATTGCTACAGGATCAGTCTCCAAGTGGGAGGTTTTTTAGTGTAGACTGATTAGTCACCAAGTGGGAGATTGTTAGCTTGTGGTGACTAATCAGGAAAGTACTGTACAAGATTGTTAGCTTGTGGCCAACATATTTTTGGCTATTTTTGGGCTGACATGATTGTAACCCATTCTAACCCTAAAGTGGAAAAATATTGTATAATATGGCTTAGGGTTAGGGATTTCATGATGTATCATTTTAGTACTTGCGGCAGAATTGAGCTATAAGGGAATTACAGATTGTAATTAGGTTGTAATCACTGGATAATAAAATATTGGACTCGTTGTTGGTGGATGTAGCCTAGGGATTGGGTGAACCACGTTAAATCTTTGTGTCTTGTGTTCTCTTCTGTGCGGTTTATTTTTTTTGATATTGGTTATATTTGCATGTAATTGTTATTTTTGCCTTGTTAATCCTAATAGTAGAGATGGTAGACATACTCATTTGAGATTTGTTACACCTCACCAAAATCCTGGTCCTTTGTTATCTAGTACAACATTGATATAACAATAAATTTAGCAACATGAGATAGGGGTGAAGATGAGCAGAGACAACCACCTCGACAAGATCCACCTAGACAATATGGTGATACTTTGAGTTGATTCCATCATGAGAGGCAACATTTGACCACTCAAGTGGCCACATTGGAGGCAGAATTAGTAGATAGAGATCATAGGATCCAAGAGCTGACGACTGAGAGAGATCTTGTGTAACATGCATCCACATACTAGGGTCAAAGAGCAATGTAATATTATTCTTTGTACATTAGTGATGTTCCAACTATTGTGAGGACACATTCATATTCATCTTTTTGTATGTAGTTAGAGGGTGTTATTCCTATGCCTCCTCCTACTAGAGAATACATTCTCCCTCTTTCCCCTCAAACTGATGCAGAGGGTGGGAGCGAGTCCTAAGCTATTATTTCATATGTACTCCAATATATTGATTCTTTTGTATATGATCCACTTATGTAGTTCACTTTTTGAAACATTTATAATATATTGATCACTTGGTAAAATATTTGATATTGATTCAACTATACTCTTCTAACTAATCTATGAGATAGAATTTTGTTGGATCCTTATATGATATGCTATGCACATCTCTATTTCATTTTTATCATACTATGGATGGATGGTTAATGTTAATGCACTTTGTTATGCTAGTGCAATAAATGTTTCCTTTTGTGTTTTTCAATGCATAATACAATGGATGAATGATTGGTATGAAATAATGTGTCTTTATGTATGTGATGGATGCAATGCAATTGTGGTACTAACATGTTTATGTAGGTGATCCTGATATCAATGATAGGAATAATCAATCATTTATTTGATTTATCTCGATTATGGTCAAACTTGGATTGTATTTTTTACTTTCTCTTCAAGATGATGATCTTAATTAATATTTGTGACACTCTAAGCCAATTCATTAATGCAACCCTAAAATATATGTAATTAATTAGACTCTAGGACAATCATTGATCCTTTAGGTAGATTTTTTATAATCATAGAGTATTTTAGTGGAAGACTTAGGTTAGTAGAACCCTCACTAATTGATTTTCAATCATGAGAATCTAAATACTACCCAATCAGATGCAATTTTGAAAATGACCCGAAGCGTCAAGGTATCACAACTAGGATGTCTTGAGAAATGCTTTCTTTTGATTTATAATGTTTATTGATTGTGTGCAATAATAAAAGATGTTATAGTCGAAATGACCCTTTATTGTTCATATCCTTGGGTAAAATGTTTCCATTTGTACCTTAGTAAGAAATTACTCTCTTTTAGAAAAAAAATAAGGAAATTATTCCAACCTCACCATCATGTTCAAATAAAGTGGGTCGAGGTTTGTGCGATGTTCCACCACTAGAACTAGAAGCACTTATCATAGACACCCAGTTTATTTTACATTTCAAGATCATCAAAAAAATCATTATAAACATAAATCAAAGAAAAAACCATACCCCTAGTCCTTGCTTCTCTAGTTTGTAAGCATCATTGAGTTACTCGGGAGTCATGATAAGTGAAAACTAATGTGCACAAACAACACTCCAATAAAATTTTCATATCATCATCATTGTATCTCTAGTTTTGTTGACATCATCGAGTACTCAAAATAATATGTTCTTTAATCTTATGTTGATTTAGTACGTTTTTATATTTTTTATGTCTGCTTGTGATGGAGTTTTGGTCTATTTATCTGTATGGCTAGTGTTATGAAAAAAAAATTTATTCACAACATCATGATTAGTGTTTAATTGAGAAGTGTTCAGAAACACTATTTGAATTGTTCTGGTAGGTTATTATTGAGAAATATTGTTGTGCTTTTATTCGGTGCTAGTGTTTTGATAGGTTGGTGTTGAGAAACACCTGTAGACATGTTAGTGTTATGAAACTCTTTTGTTAGTGACAAACTAATTCCTAACCCAGAGCTGTAGGTAACTAATGTTGGTGAAGGGACAACTGATTGACTAATAACTTCCTGAGACTATTAGGAAAACTAGATAATAATAAAAAAAGTGTCCTATAATTTAGACATAAACCAATTCCAAGCTCTAATAATGA
Organism: Chamaecyparis obtusa; assembly: GCA_027943335.1. NCBI lineage: Eukaryota > Viridiplantae > Streptophyta > Pinopsida > Cupressales > Cupressaceae > Chamaecyparis > Chamaecyparis obtusa. Next base: position 1,329,421 of record BSBK01003198.1, read on the forward strand.
TGGTTTAGGATTAGTACTCCACTGAATTGTACACTATTATGAAAGTGACTAAAACATGTATACAAGTTGAAAATTAAAGTAGGTCAGATAGCCGAGCATTGTATTGATAGATGGAGTTTTGGTTACAAGTAGCGCCTATTTACCAATTTTCACAACTTGGCCAATTTTGATTTTTTCGCTACCATGGCACATGTTTACCAAGTTTTCACGAAGGTAATTTTCTTGTTTTTTGATTATTTTGTACTTTTTCTCCTTTTTTTAATTCATCAAACAACCTGTTTGCCAAGTTTTCACCAAGATGATCATTTTTTCAGGACTTTTTCTAATGTTTTTGCTTTTATTCAAGATATTTTATGTTGTTTTTTATCTTTTTCAGGAACATTTTATACTATTTTTTACCTTTTTTTAGGAACAATTTATACAATTTTTTATCTTTTTTTAGGCACATTTTATACTGTACGAAAACTATTGAGCCAAGAATATCATGTGTATAACCTCGTCAAGTGGATGGTGTTGATAGGGTCATGGAGAAGATATCCTTTTGGAGTAAATATTTGATAAGCTCCAGAGCCAAATGTTGCAAAGATAACAAAGGGACCCAACAAGTTGGGTTCAAATTTCCCTTTATATTCTTGATTTTGCTGATTATTTGGATTTTCTCTAAGTACAAGATATCCTACCTAAAACTATCTATGATGTACCTTCTTGTTATATCCTCTTGACATTCTTTTCTGGTAGAATTTTAGATAATCAAATGCTCGTTGTCTGCACTCATCCAACAATTTAAGTTCTTGGATTCTTGAGACTCTATAGTCTTCATCTATTACGAGACCTCTTAATGATACTCTCAATGATCAAATTTAAACTTCAATAGGAAGTACTTCCTATGATCCATAGAAAAGAGAGAAGGTGTAGCTCCTATTGGTATTCTAATTCTTGTTCTATATGTCCATAGTTTTGAATTCAGTTGTAAATGCCAATATCTGCTTGATTTATTCACCATTCTATGAAATATTTTGAGTATTGTCTTCTTTGATGCCTCATCTTTTCTGTTACCTTGAGGGTAATATATTGAGGAAAAATGATAAGTGATGCAAAATTGTTCACACAGCTCATCCATATCTTTGTTTTTGAATTACCCTCCACTATTTGTTACAATTAAGGAGGGTATCCCATAATTGTAGATGATGTAATTGAGGATGAACATGGATACTTGCTTCCATGCTGCATTGACTAAGGGAACTTATATGACCCACTTTTTGAAGTACTTAGTGGCCATGATGATATATTTATGTACATTTGATGAATTTGGATAAATTTGACCGATAATATCAAAGGCCCATTCTTGAAATGGCCAATGTTTTATGAACGAAAACAATTCTTTTGCAAGAGAATGAATTAAATTCCCAGGGATTTGACATTTCTTGCATGATTTGGCAAATTTCACTGCATCTTTTTCCATGTCTGGCTAGTAGTATCTAATCCTTAGAAGTTTCTTAGCTAACGAAAGACCATTCGAATGTGATACACAAATACCTTCATGGACTTTGTGTAATGTGCATTTAGAATCTTCTCTTTCCAAACACCTAAGGAAAGTACCATCTAGACCATGTGCATATAAGTCATTAACTATGTTTAAATAACATGATGCATTTCAGATAAGGTTTCTTTTTTCATTTCTATATAAGCCATCGAGAATAATTTGGTATTTTAGGTAGGAGTAAATATGGCTATATCTCAAGGAATTATGCCCAACAATGGTGCATACGATCTAGGAATCAAGTGAGTCATAGGCAGGAAAAGGTAATTCTTCCACCAGCAAGTCATGGTGGAACTAATGATCTTCTAATTATAACATTGAGGCTAGAGTAGCCATAGCATCTACTGCTCTATTTTTTGATCTTGGAACCTGTTGGAATGTGATGTAGACAAAATAATTCTTTAGATCATCCACCATTATCTTATATGGAATCATATTTTGTTTGATATTAATCATTGATTTGATTGATTATTAGATGTGAATCTTCATAGACATGTAACTCTACAATTTTCCATTCAATTGCCAATTTTTAATCCATTCACTAAAGCTTAATATTCAACAATATTGTTGGTACATGGAAAGATCATTTTATATGATTTAGTAATTTTATATCCTTGGGGAGTTATGACTAATACACCATCTCTTGACCTCTGTTGGGTGAATAAACCATCAAAGAACATTTTCCATGGGTGTCTTGTTAAATGTAGAATTGCTTCATTAGGGAATTCAATTTTCATTGGTTTTGTATCTTGTAAAGGTGCATCTACTAAGTGAACAAAAATAACTTGACCTTTGATTGCCTTTCTTTCTATGTATTCCATATCAAACACATTGAGGATCATGACCCATTTTTCTAATCGACCAGTTAACGTTGCTTTGTTCAATAAGTATTTTAATGGATCAATTTTTACAATCAACTTTAGTGTATGAGCCAACATATAATGTCTAAACTTCTGTGAGGAAAATACCACTTCTAGGTAAGCTTTCTTAATGATAGTGTAGTTAAGCTCATAAAATACTAATATTCTATTGATATAATAGATGACCCTTTCTTTCCTCATGTCATCCTCTTGTGCTAGAAGTGCTCCAAGTGATGTGGTTGTAGCAGATATATATAATAAAATATATTTTCCTTGTATAGGTGCCATCAACAAAGGGAGATTTTTTAAGTGCTCTTTTATCTGACTAAAGTTATTCTCACATCCTTCATCCCATTTGAAAATTACTCCTTTGTGTAATGTTTTTGTAAATGATTGAGCTTTATCAGCTAGTTGTGATATGAAATACCTTATTGATTGGAGCTTTCCTTGTAATATCCTCATTTGACTTATGTTTCTTGTTGGTTTCATGTCCAAAATTTCCTTTACCTTAGATGGATCCAATTCAATGCCTTTTTCTAAGACAATATAGCCAACGAGATTCTCAAATGTTACACAAAAGGTACATTTTTTTGGGTTCAATCTTAATTTAAATTGTTCCATTATGTCAAAGATCTTTTCTACGTCTATCAAGTGAGTTGTTCTCTTTTCTACCTTGACCAATGTGTCATATACATAGTCTTCCATATTCCAATACATTATATCATGAGATGTAGTTGGCATTGCTTGTTGGTATGTAGCACCTGTGTTCTTAAGTCCAAATGGCATTACGTTCCAACAAAATGTACCCCAAGCACAAGTGAAAGATGTGTTTTCTTGATCTTCTAGTGCTATTTTGATTTAATTGTAACCTAAGAAACCATACATTAAATAATACATTTTATATCTAGCAGTGAGATCAATAATCATGTTGATGTTTGGGAGTGGAAAATCATTATTTGGAAAATATCTAATCAAATCTCTAAAATCCACACATACCCTAATTGACTTATCTTCTTTAGAAACTGGGACAATATTAGAGATCCACTCAGCATATTCAATGGCCCTTATGAAACCATATTTTATCATTTTTTCCAGTTCAGCTTTAACCAATAATACCACATGAGGATGCATCTTTCTAAGATTTTATTTTATTGGCTTAATTCCTAGCACTATGAAAAGTGATACATGATTAGGTTAGTATCTAACCTAGGTATATATGAGTATGACCAAACAAAGTATATCTTCTTGTCCATAAAGAATTGTGTGAATTGTTGTCTCTCCTCTTTTGATAATGATTGTGCTTTGTGTACTAGCTGAGGTGATTTTTATATTCCAATATTTATTAGTTGTGTAGGTTCAATGATCACTAAATATCTCTCCTAAAAATGATTAGGTAGGATATCAAGTTTCACATCTTTTGGTGCCTTAGAAAGGTTTTCACCATTAGATATATCTTTTATTATTACTATTTCTGGTTTTGATACTACCACAATGTGGTTTTCACCATCATACCCTTTTTTTCTTTTTATTCTTTCTTTTATGGCTAAGAAAATTGATATCCCCCCTATCATGTTCATGATCATTGCACTGGTGGAATAATAAAGGGGTTCTACTACATTTAGATATCAATCCAAGGTGTGCTCATCTGGAAAAGTAATTAGGTTTGTTGGCTTATTTTGACTCCATTCAATGAGGTCAGTGTGTAACAAAGATAAGGACTCAAAGGGTTCAAGGGATAGCATTGCATTATCATCAAAGCTTGTGATTGGTAAGATGAGTTTCATTAGATTACTTTACAAATAATTTCTTAGACCGTGAAGAGTCCTAACGTCATCACTAGAGTTGTTGTTAGTATTATGCAAACCTAATATGATTGACCTAGAATTGGATCTTTGTCCCTATTCTAATTGATAAAAATATTAGTGAATTACATATATTTCAATGTCCATTGTTGGATCAGAAAGTGAATCCCATTCATATTCACATGAATCAGTTTGACTATCATTTGATCTACCCAAGAAATAGGATATAGTCATTGGTGCCTCTTCTTATTTGTCAGAGTTATTTTCTTCTTGTTGATTATCAACTTCTTGTAAAGGTGCTTGTTGAGATATGGATGTCTCCCTTTTATTGTCATAATGAGGCATATCAAGAACATGAGTAAAAATGACCAGCTTCCCCCAGTTAGGGTGTCTCTCTTCTTGTTCAACTTCTAATTCTTGCTCAAATTCAGGAATAATTTCTTGTTGAGGTGTAGGTATTTTTATGAGAGGAATGGTATTTACGTCTGATAAAGGATCTCGTTGTAAGAGTAGTAATATTTCATATGATATGTTTTCCCCTTATACTTCATCTTCATCACCAGTGGAATCATATGCTCTATCAAATATGGGACCATCTCTAGACATAGGGTGAGATATTTCTTCTCTCAAACCCAAACTAGTTTGACCCTTAGGATTACGGAACTCCATATGCATTGGTTCTATGATTCCTTCTTTATTTTTTCAAATTGTTCCTTTACCTTTGTATCCCATTTTTTTCATGATGTTATATCCTTTTTCCATATTTGTTTGATGATATCTCAACATGTTTAACATCTTCATCCTATTTGTCTTCTTTGTATAACGATTGCAAGACAAATTTTTCTTCATTTTCCTTTGATAGATACACCTTGGCTTTACCATCCTCATTCCTTCATGGATTGTTAATTATTTACCATTGGATGGTGCAAATGTTGATGAAGGTCTATCATGATATCTAGGAGATAGAGGCAAATCTATCATGGATATTAATGAGTTAATTTTATATTCCCCCATTCCTATGTCTCTAATTCTCAATTTCTCCTCCATATCCTTTAGGGTATATGCTTTCAATATTTCATCTTCTTGGTCACTTAATGCTTCTTTGTTGTGGGGGACCATTTTGTCATTCTATTTCACTATGTTGCAAGAGTAGTTGGTATCCGTCGGGATTGTGACTTCTACACCATTGTGTGGGAAATTTATACATTGATGGTATGTTGAGGGTACTTATTGCATGTCATGAATTTATGGTCTTCCTAGAAATATGTTTCATTCTAGTGGAAATTCAAGGACTTGGAAAATCACATCTCTTTCTGCTGGCCCAACTCTGATTGGTAGAACAACTAGTTCTTTGGAGGATCTTTCTTCTTCATCATAAGCTTTGATCATGTTTTTTCTTCTTGGGTCTATTGCATGTTCTCAGAATCCCAATACTTTGACAATATTAAATGTACATATATTCAAACCAACACCTCCATATATCAAGATATGTTTGACTCAATGCTTATGGATCATGACCTCAATGTGCAAAGGTTGGTTATGCGGGTGATTCAAATATTTATCATCCTCCTCTAAGAAAGATAGGTAGTGAAGTGAAGTCAAATGGTTTACCATTTCTTAGAACCAATCCATTTCTAAATCTTTTGGAATGTTAGTTTCAAGTAGGCTTTGTTTAAGAATCCCCCTATGTTCAGGAGATACTTTTAGTAGTTTAAAGATTGATATTTGGGTGTAAGTTCTTTGTAAATAATCCACCAAATTGTAGGATGGTGAAGAAGATCCCAATTATTTTTATGTAGAAGGTTTCAATATTGCTACTACTAGTTGTTTTGATGAAGAACTAACACCTTTGATTGTTACTTTAGCTTGGCTTTTTGTAACTATGTTGCATGATTCAACTTCTTTGTTTTCACCTTTGATGATAATCACATTGACTAATTGGTCACTTGATTGGAAGTCTTCTGTTTTGTTATTCCCTTCCATTTCTTGATCAAATATAGTATCATCATGAGAAGTAAGAACCTCATTTTTGAATTTCTTGTTAGGTTCAAGCATGTGGATCACATTATCATTATTTGTGTAAGTGTAATTGATTTTTTTACCTTTGGGATTTGAACTTTCACCTTTCTCATATCAGGGTAATGGTTCTTTAAATGCACTGTGATCATTATTTGATTGATGACCATCCACATTGATCTTGTCATTGTTTATGAGATCTTTTATTATGTGTTTACATTTCATGCATTCATTCATCTTATGCCCTTTATTTTTATGGAAATCACACAAATGATCATTATTCCACCACTTTTGGTTTAATTTGTGGTTCCCATGGTCTTGAATTTGGTAAAGTGATTATCTTATTATCTAATAGAGTCTTGAGTACTACTTCTAGAGGTTCTCCAAGATGATTAAAATTATGCTTGGGTTTGGACATCCAAGGTTTATCTCTATTTGATTCATTGTTTGTTGGTATTCTTAGCCGCTTGTAGACTAGTTGAGAGATTGAAGATCCCTATTTTTGGTTTGTAATTGAATGATTCCACAACAACATCATTAACCATGTCCTTGTTCCAGAATTTGAACTTCTCTTTATTGTCACTGTTATTGTTAAATTTGGTGTCCTTATAAATGGTGATCTCTCCCTTTTTTACTAGGACATCTACAATCTTAATGGTGCTTTCTACCATTTTGTCAAAATAAACATGTGTTTGCATCTGCAATGCATTATTCATCTCAAGAATCAAAGTGCTAATGAATATATCCATCTTATAGCTCTCAGGAATTTGTCTCGGATACCTTACAAATATCTTCCTCCATCACTGAAGGAATATGACAAAAGGTTTGCCACTTTATTTTTTAGTGTTGCATAGGTCCAACATATTAATATTGTATTGTATGTTGTAGGAATAATGTTGAATGAATATTTTGACTATCTCTTCAAAGGTTTTTATATAAGGTGTGAGTTTTGTAAACCATTCCGTAGCTTGTCCATTGAGACTTCGAGGAATGAGTCTCATTAGATATGTCTTCTCATGTATAAAATCCATAATCAAGGTGCAAAATTCTCTAACGTGATCTTGTGGGTCACCATTTCCATTATACTTATCATATTCAAATTGTGTCAAGTGAATATTGGTTGGAGTTTTTGTCCTTTCCTTCTTTTAAACCCTTGATTTTAGTTTGTAGGGCCGCCAATTCTTTAGAAAGAATGAAAATAGGTGTTTCAACTTCCTTTGTTTTCAACTGATCTACATCAAAATATTTTGGAAGTTTGACCCCCATAGCCACTAGGTGTATAAAGTATCGCTCTTTGTCTGAAGTGAGGGTTTTTTCCAACATATTTTAGAATCTCTTTCTTTGTTGGTACTTTTTTTTAGCAATTTGGTTGAGTAGGATATCATGGTGTTGTCATTATGGAAACATATATTCAGTGTTAAGACAACATGATCTAAGGAGGAATTTTTGGATGAGAACTCATGAAAAATGTCTAAGTATAACAATGTTTATCTATCTACATAGAGACTATTTTGATAAAAAAAAGTTCACAGAAGTACTTTCAGTGCATGCGCACTTGAAAAAAAATTATACAAGGTATATTGAAGCTACATCTAAGAGTGCAAGATTGTACGACATATACAGATAAAGATATCAATGTTTTATAGAAATAGTTTTGAGCCGACCAGAACATAGCAATGATTAGTAATTGATTATTTTGAGTTAAGGGATTATTTTTTTATCAAAATAATGACTTGAATAATTAGGGATGACATCCTAGATGTTAACCCTAAGGAAACAAGAGTTAATATTATGTTTTGATAACATGGAAGCCGACTAATAAGTTATATTTGAGATAGCTGGTATAAAGAAGGATATTATGTTATGCGAAGTTATGTATGATGCATGAGGATAATGTGAAGTTGTAAAGAGATTTTATATTGATTTAGTATGAGAAATCTGATATATGATCAGATCAATACGAATTGATATCAAGTTTTGTGAAGAGCCTACAAGATAGATCAAAATATTGAAGATATTCTACAACAGTAAAAGGTTTTTTTATTCTATCTTTTGTATTGAAGATTGTCATTGTATATTGCATGTTTGGCCAGTGAGCTCATCTTGAATACATTCATATTTTGTAATACCTACTCCTAAAAAGGTTGAGGCTTATAACAAGGCTTAAATTCCTCTAACAAGGACATATACACTATACAAATGTAATAGACTCCTAATAGGGTCAATATCTCTAACCAGATACTTTTGATTAGTGGATCATTTGTGGGTATCATCCCCACTGGGGTTTTCCCTTGGCTAGGGTTTCCTCAAGAAAAAACATGGTGTTATGAGTTCCTTTATTTTATGGTTGTGTTTATTGTTCAATTTATTCAATTTAGTTTCTTATGCAAGTTACAAGTTAATTACATATATCCATAAGTGGGCAAAAGTAAAAGTTTGTGAAATATTGATTCACCCCCCTCTTAGTATTTCCTATTTGTAATAATTGGTATCATAGAACAATTACTAGGAGAAGGCCTAACAACTTGATTAATATCTCTATGGATATGGATTAGTTGCATAAAAACCTAGATGAAGCTCTTGAACATATTGATATTCTTACTAAAGAAAGAGATACTCTAAAGAACAAATATGATAGTGCAAAAGACTACATTGAGAAACTAAACAACAATATAGAAGATATGAAATAAAAAAAAGAACCTACAATTTAGAAGAAGGATAGTGATTAAGTTTCAAAACTAAAAAAGGCGAATGAGATCCTAAAGCATGAACTAAAGATTTTAGATCTAAAGTTAAGCCTAAAAGATGATAACAACAAAGTTGAATTTGATCTGAAGTCTAAAAATGCAGATCTAAGATCTAAACTTACCAAAATAACATCTAATTTTGAGACTAAAAAGTTGCAGTATGATGAACTTGAGAAATACAATACAATTGTGAAAGGAGAACTAACTCAATCGAATCAACATCTTGAGAAACTATATTCCTGTAGTGAAAAAATTGACGAATAGATTTCTTATCAGAAATCTTCTTATGATAAAATTGGTCTTGGATATTTTGAAGAAAATTTCTCAAATAAGATTGAAGAATGTAAAGAACTAGATCCGAAAATTCAACAAACCTAGAACAAAGAAGAAGAAAAACAAAACAAAGTTGAGTCTAACCAACCTGAAGATGTACCTAAACAACCTAAGCAATATGGATCACCTAAAGAAATGTGAAGTGAATTCAAAGGTAGATGTTTTTCACGCAATTCATTTGGACACATGAAAAGAGATTGTACAGGTAAGAAATTCAAACCTATCTCTGGTTATTGTTATAATTGTCATGGTTTTGGTCATAAAGCTATTGATTGTAAGAAACCTATATCTAATGAAAAAATAAATAGTAGAATGTTTAGAAATACTAACCCTGCAGATAAAAGACCTATTGGAGCAACAAACAATATAAGAAATGGAGTTGTGTGTTATAGATGCAACAATTTTTGACATATTGCTAGAAATTTCATATCACAAATTAGTCAGTTAGGACTGAGATATGGAAACACTATCATAGTTTTTTAGATTTGTAATAACACGGGTCACACATCGAGATATTACAAAATGAATAACATGAGGAATCCTAATCCTAGAAGAAATATGAACTACACCAGAAGAAATATGGATACCAAAAATAGTCAAAAGGGAAATAACAATAACATGGAAGAAGTTATATTTGTCAAAGCTATAGATCAAGAAAATGCACCCACAATATCAGGAAGTCATTCAGGTGAAGCGTTTGATTGTAAGTTGGAATCAATCCTGAACCCATCTCAAATTGATTAAGCATCAAATTTCATGAATTATTCATCAAAATAGCATAGAGCTTAGCAAAAATTGAATCAAGCCTTGCGAAGTTAACATATGATAGTAAGTGATATAAAGAACCTATGGTTAAGAGCGCATGAATTTTTGAGCATGTATGTGATCACATGAAGAGAAAGAATTTTTGTAGGTAACTAGGAACAATGTTTTGGCATGTATACACACATGCAATTAATGCGATGAAATGTCTTGAAGGATTTGACGGATAAAAGTGGATTATTGACATCATTTGATCATTCAAGAATTTACAAGAGTCTTAGAGAGCTAGCCAGTGCAGATTGAAAGTAGTTTGAAAGATTTGGAGACATATTTTTGCCAAATCTACACAAAAGACCTAAATCAAGATTCCAAGGTATTTCACTAAGTGTTTATTGTTGAGCAATTAATTTTTAGTGAAATCATGGATGTATCCCTAGTTAATAACATTAAGGACACACCTAGACCTAAGGTGATAAGGGAATCAATAGAACCCTCTAAGGAAGACCCTAGTTTAGCATTATCATCTATACCAGACAATGTCTTGCATTTGGAAGATGTAAGAGGATACCTGAAGTGTAAATTTGAGATTGTAGAAGATAGTAGTATGACTGAGGAGTATGCCAAAATATACAACCAGAATATGACATATAAGGAAGGGAATGAACATTTAGGTCAACTGGACATTATCAAATACATGTTTCACTATGAATTTCAGAATGATGAATGGACTAAAATCATTTTAAGTAGAATTCATAATGGAAAGTTTTGGTTGGATGATAGAGTGATAGACATCACATCTGTTTTGATACATGAAGTAACATGATTATCTAACAAAGGTGCAATTCCACTAAATGAGAAGAATGTGAAGAAAATAGTTCTAAACAACACTAAATCATCATATAATGGAAGCAACATTGTAATTTGTAAGATTGAGCAGAATGATGTTAGGTATGTGTGTAAGATAATGACTACCAAGTTATGTGCCAGCTCTAGGGAAGATGATATGGCAGCAAGTATGGTACACAAAACTTATCTTATGTGTGTTGATAAGGTTGATGTTGACATGAGTGAAATTTTGAGGATCCAATTGATTGAAAACCTTGAGAAGATTAAGAAAAAAAATAATTCCCAATTTAGATTCTCATCCTTAATCACCTATATGTTTCTTCATCTTTTGAGAAGATTTCCCTACAATATAGGAGCTGATTGGAATGATAAGAGGAGTTCAATGGAGAGAATAAACAAGGTGTATCTTAGCCATCCAATTGATAAAGTGAATGAGAGTGCTACACTTGTAATTAAAATATTTAATAATAAGATGAAGAAAAGGTCAAAAATTCCACCTTCAATAGTTGAGAAGTACAAAAATGAGATATGCTTTTTAGTTGACACATACTTCACATATATTGAAGTAGTAGAACCAAGAATTAAATTCATAGACCCTCTAGAATATGAAGTATCTGAAGAGGAAACTGAAGGATATGTATGTATAATTCTGAAGTGTAGACTAGATTCCAAAAGTCTTAGATTTGGAACAATTGAGGAAATTTTCAGTATAGCTCAACAATCACAGGTGAAGAAGTCAGCTAAGAAAAGGGTTGACACAACAATTAAAAATATATTAAAAGAAACAAGTATGACTAAAGATGAATTCAACAATGTGAAATAGACAACAACACCAATAAGAGATATTGGACAAAAGGAAGTGTTGACAGTTCCACCTTTGGCATCCAAAGCAATCCCCGTTCCAGATATTCAAAATATTGATGAAGATGTCACTAAGCCTAGTAAGATAAGTATGTCACTAGAAAAGATACCAGTTGTAGTCACAAGAAAATATACTAGATCCACCTCCACTACACCAACTAAAAGAGTAAAAGAGATGGCCAGTGGACCAGGTAAAAGGTAGAAGACTATCTTTTCTCCCATGGAAAGGATAAGGACACAAGAGGAAGAATCACCACCCATCAAGAAAATGAGAGGTCAATTTTAAATTCAATCTCAAGGAGAAGAAGAGGAAGGTAGCGGAAAAAAGAAACAGTGGAAGCCTAAAATTGAAAAAGTGAACCCTTTGATCATAAATGACGGATATCTCACTAAGATAAATAAATATTATCAGATGTATAATAATTTTGAAAAACTGAATCTTGAGAATGTAGCTGTTAGGCATATGATTCTTTCTCACAAGAAATTTGAGAATATTAAAGATAAGATACCGAGTGATCTTTATGATAAATTGGTCAATAGAAACAAGAGATCAATAGAAGAGGATAAAGGTATAAGAGAAATATTTTTGAGAAAACTGTGTGTAATCAAAGATGAAGAACATTTCAAAGAGATAATGAAGAGTATCAACACCCATTTGAGAAGAAAAAGAAGAACAATTATAATCATGAGAGGTAATTATGAGGAAGTTAAGAAGGAAACTGAGGAAGTAGTTGTGAAAGTAATGACTTTAGTACCAAGGTAACCATTAAGTGAATCATAGCAGGACATTCAAACAATAGAAGTAGTTTCACAGATGAAATAAACACCAGTTTCACCACCCACCATTCTTTCACCACCCACCATTCTTATTGATGATGAATCAATGCATGTAGAAGGCACCAAAATCACCATTGACAGAGAAGAAAATCATTTTGAAGATCAAGGAGAGGATGTTGGCAATTTGGGAGAAATGATAAATGGACAAGAAAATAAGGAAGAAAATAAAGAAGAAGATGTAGAAGAAGAAAAGGGAGAGGAGAAGCAAGACGAAATAATGAAAACATAGGAGACAAAAACAAAAGTCACCAAGAAAGCAGTGCAAGAGGAACAAGGTATAAGAAAAGAATTCAAGCCTACAAAGATTATACCTCAACATATTCAAATAGTCACACCACAAAAGGTCACAACAACAAGCTTATCAAAGTCAACAATTGAGTCAGTATTAGAAATTTTTGGAGATGAAGTTGATGATGATGATCAATAGAGTTGATCTCATCTCTAAATAAGATAATTGGAAAGAACAAGAAAGTAAAGAGCCTAGAAGGATCACTACTTGAAGTAACGAATAACATTCAAAGTGTTATATCTACTCAAGTTAGTGAAGTTGATCCACAAGTTAAAGAAAGGGAGGTAATTAAAGCTTTTGACAGTGAGTTCACTACTCTATTTGACATTGCATCAGTGGAAGCACAATTATTCCAAGCCACCTATCAAAATATTAAGAATATTTTATACAACCTTGATGTTTGCATTAAGGAGTTGAGGAGATGTTTAGAGAAAGGAAGAGCGGTGTACATTCAGTGTGCTTTGTCACACAAACATATCTCAGATATTTTAGAGAAGTTGAAGAACAAAGAAACAAAATTGTAAGTCACAGTGAATGAGCTACAAAATCCTAGAATGAAGATCATTGATACTGAGAAGAAAGTGAGTAAAATACATGATGAGATAAGGATACTAGAAAATGAAAAGGAAACAAAATTGAAGAGGTTTGCATTACTCAAAGAGCACCTAACCCTGAAAATCAGTAATGTGCAGAGTCAACTGGAAGAATGTCTTTCATCAAAGACATCATATGGTAAATTTTCCTACCCAAATCTTAGAGCAGTTGAGATAACATCTTATGGGCTATGCGCATTACTTAGTGTATAAGATTCTGTTAAGGCTACATGGGACAAAGAAATTGAAAACTTGAAGGAGAACTTTATAGATTGCATTTCAAGTCTTCAAGCATTAAAAAATTGAAGACAAGAAGGTATATTGAAATTTTGACCTATATATATACATATTTTTTACACCTTTGTCATTGTTGTCAAAGGGGGAGTAATATAGTATGAGAAAATTGCTTGTATGTATAAGGTATAGATATGCAAAATAGTATGAAGTATAATCAAAGGGGGAGTATCCCTATGGATAAATTAGTAGACATATATGATCCACAAATCTTTTGTAAATCTTGTAATGGACATGTAACACAACGTTGCAAGTTTGGTTTTGAAATTTTGATGTAAGTTTTTGGGACTTAGCCAAATTTCCCATATGTTGCCACCAATGACAAAGGGGGAGATTGTTGGAAATTTGGCTGAGTAGGATATCATGGTGTTTTCATTTTGGAAACATATGTTTAGTGCTACAACAACATGATCTAAGGAGGAAGTTCTGGATGAGAACTTATGAAAATTGTCTAAGTATAACAGTGTTTATCTATTAACAATATCAGATTTCCACAATCCATTTTTAAACTACATTTGTGTTTCTAGATTTGATTGTGTGTGTTTTTTAGCATCAACATTTCGGATCACACTCTGTGATCCATCATTAGGATGAGAGGAGAGAGTGTTTATCTAGTCTACACAGAGACTATTTTGTTCAACGAAGTTCACAGAAGTACTTTCAGTGCATGCATACTTAAACACAAATTATGAAAGGTATATTGAAGCTACATCTAAGAGCACAAGATTGTACAAAATGTAAAAACAAAGATATCAATGTTTTATAGAAATAGTGTTGAGCCGACCAGAATAGAGAAGTGATTAGTAATTGATTATTTTGAGTTAAGGGATTATTTTTTTTATCAAAATAATGACTTGACTAATTAGGGACGACATCCTAGATGTTAATCCTAACGCAACAAGAGTTAATATTATGTTTTGATAACATGGAAGCCGACTGATAAGCTATGTTTGAGATAGCTGTTATAAATAAGGATATTATGTTATGCAAAGTTATGTATAATGTATGAGGCTAATGTGAAGTTGTAAAGAGACTTTATATTGATGTATTATGTGAAATTTGATATATGATCAAATCAATGTGAATTGATAGCAAGTTTTGTGAAGAGCCTACAAGCTAGATCAAAATATTGAAGATATTCAACAATAGTAAAAAAAATTTGTATTCTATCTTTTGTATTGAAGATTGTCATTATATATTGCATGCTGGGTAGTGATCTCATCTTGCATACTTTCATATTTTTTAATACTAACCCCTAATAGGGTTGAGGCTTCTAACAAGGTGTAAAGTCCTCTAACAAGGACATAGACACTATATGGATGTAATAGACTCCTAACAGGGTCAATATATCAAACCAGATATGTTTGATTAGTGGAATATTTGTGGGTATCATCCCCATGAGGGGTTTCCCTTGGCCAGGGTTTCCTCGAGAACAAACATGGTGTTATGAGTTCCTTTATTTTATGGTTGTGTTTATCATCTAGTTTATTCAATTTAGTTTCTTATGCAAGTTACAAGTTAATTAAATATATCCATAAGTGGGAAAAAGTAAAAGTTTGTGAAATACTGATTCACCCCCCCTCTCAGTATTTCCTATTTCTAATAATTTTGAAATTCCTCTTTGGTGAGGTCTTCATCCTTATCTGAGCTATCATGACATATGTGGTTATCTTCCCTTTCTTGATTTCCTTGATTGTCTTGATTGTCATTTTGCTCATCCCAGTCATAATCATTATGAGACATGGTTGGAGGAGTATGGTTTTCGTAGACTATTTGGATTGGTGATTCCTGATTGAATATAGGATTCATTCTTGAAGTTTCTCCTTGGTAAAAAGTGATAAGTCTAGGAGGATCTTCTAAATTTTAATTGAAAGGATAGTGGTTGGTTATGGTATTAACCATGAAATTTGAGATTCGTTGTGATTGCACGAAGTATAACCCACCAATTCGGTCTCAGGTGATTGAATGTTTTAATAAGTACTTGGTTGGGGATTTTTTTCTTTGAAGAAAAGATTAAATTGATTGAAGATTTGATGAGGATAGTTTTAGTTTTATAGATGAGGGTTAGAATACCCTGATATGCGACTCTTGAGAACTTGGTTGAATAATTTAAAAATTCATGATAAACAAGCAATTGAATAAAGATTGACAATTCAAAACTAATAACACAATTAGGTATGACTTGACGATAGTACTCTATAACCTCATATTTTAGTGACTATAGTAATTGGACCTGACATAACATCAAAAAGGGCATCCAAATTAGTGATTCAAGTTTTTGCAAAGTGTACATAAGGCCTCATTGTCCCATATGTGACTAACTCCATGTGACTTTTTAAACTTGGAAAGTGACTCAAGACATCCAATGTGTGACACTTTATTTATGTGCAACTTAGGATTTACTTTATATGACTCCTCATGCGGGATGCAACTCAAGACAGGCAAAATATGACTTGAAATTTGAGATGTGACTTTTTTTGGACATGGAATTTAATTTTTCACTTGGTTTGAAGGGTATGTTTAATTTTTTAGTTTTTTTGATATCTTTGTGGTATTTTTCAGGGATTTATTAGGTGAATTTATTCATTCTTTAGACACGTCAGGCAGTTTCTTATTAAAAGGATGCCAAGAGAATTCTACTCCATAGGAATTTGGCTTATATTTGAAACCTTTTCTCACAAAATTAGGCACACACCTAATAGAAAATTAAAATATAGTAATTGGTAATCATGCAATGGATCACATAATGCTATATTAGCCAATTCCAAGAACTAATAGGGGCATGAAATGACAATTGTCTTGGGAGCGTTACTATCTCTTTTGCACAAAGATTACCAACCTTTTGGAGGTAAACTGGGTGGTCTTTAGCAAAGAGTTTCTAATTTAGGCATCCATTCATAATTGTCTCCCATAGTCTCGCACAAGGAAAGATTGAGCCTTATAGCCCTATGAGTACCAAAATGTGTGTAGTCTCACAAGAAAGATTCAAGCGGCTCCACCCTACACAAAATCCAATCATGTCCAAGGAAGGACCGAATCAATGTTCCAAGAACAAAAATGACCAAGTCCTCTGATATTTTCATCTCAAGGAAGTGTCTTTATTATAATGAGGTGGAAGGGTTGTCTTCTTCTTGTTCTCACTTGGGTCATTCCTGGGAGTTTTTACCTCAACCAACAGGCCCTCTAAAGGATTAACGTGAAAATGAAATTGGATTGGCAACTTAGGAGTTTGGATTTCTAATTTTCCACTAGGCAAAAGAGCATAATCTCCTATCCATGTTATTTCCTCCCAAGCACATCATAAATACATGTTCATGTACTAGATCCAATTCTAATGATCAACCCAATGAATCTAGGTTTATAATCATCTAAAAAGACAAGATCATAGGCCCCTATCACTTGATAAAACACAAAAAATGGATCTCAATTAAGTGCCTAAGAAATCAATTAAAGAAAACACATAGTTTGTTTGTATCTCCTTAGGCAACCTACAAGAAAGTTTTTTAGTAGTCTTGAGAGTTTATCTTCAACAAATGTTCTAAAAAAACTTGTTATACTATGTAATCAATAATAAACAATAGAGAAACATCAAATTTTTAGAATTAGTACCTCAAAATCACACCAAACTTAAGACTACAATTTTCCCAGATACAAATTTTCAAAATTAGATGCGACCTTCTACTATTAATAAATATAACTCATTATAGGATGTGACTAAGGATTAATAAAGTATGACTCCTTATCCCTCATATGACTAAGAATTTACTTCATACAACCCCTCATCTTGGATGTGACTTTTTGCATAATCAGAGTTAGAAAAAAGTACTGAAAAATCACACTACGATATTAGAAAAAATGGGGGCAAGCTCCATGGTGAGCGTCAAAGATGTGTGTGTATAATTTATACCTATATATGCAAGTACAAACACTCAATGAAATATTAAATCCCTAGTTATTTCTTTTCCAATGAAGAAAATCAAGCAAATAACTCAAGAAAATTGTCTCATTTCTCTCTAACTAGGAAGAGTATGTTTCAATCATCAAATTGCTCTCAGAATTCAAACTAAATCAATGACTAGACAACCTAGAATGAGAGATTCAATCTATGCAATTGTGCAATTTAACATTATTTTAAGCTAGGAAATGACAATTCCATTAACTAGATCTAAGCTATGAATGATCAAGATGGTAATCTAAATGCAAACTGATAAAATGAAGATATGAATGCAATTAACTTGGTAGAAATGAGTTCTCAAAATGGCAGCATTTAAGTATGAATTCCAATTAACTAGGTGAATTGAGCTTAGAGTGAGTTCATCATATAGTTTTGAGAATGAAATAGACGGTTTAGATCTTTCGTTGAAGAGTGGTTAGGATTGATTTTACCTTGATCCGTGTGAGAATCCTTTTGATTGGTGGGAATTAAGCCTTTTTCTTTTAGTGTGAATGTGGAAATTAGGACATTTTTGGAAATTAAATTAATTAAATACTCTAGCAATGGGATTTAATGATATTGATTTAATTAATTAAGTTAGGAGCATTAATTAATGATTGATCCATTTGAAGAGTCTTATAGTTTTGATTTCTCGATTCAGTGATTTTTGACAAATTATGCTAGCATGTTGATTTGATGTACTAACATAATCAAGAAATTGATTTGATTTAGAGAAAATAGGCCTCTCAGTTAGACTAGCCCATTTTTTGGTGATTACACTAGGCCTTCCTATGAGTATACTATATTATGATTGTTCGGTCTACATCTATGTTCCTAAATCTACCATTTTTTTGTCTGAGAGTCTAAGTCCATGAAAAGGAACCATGTCATCCATGTTGTCTAGCATGTGACGCATACCTCCTCTTGCAAAATCAATCTAGGGTGTGCTCTTTGACATTAACACAATATAATTCTACTATATCATTTTAGTTAGGATGCATTAATTAGGTACATGCTGCATTTTGCACTTTGTATTCGTGAGGCTTCCTATTTATTCCCCCCTCCCTATTCGAGCTAGCTAAATGATCCTTTTAGTTATATTGATACACACCAAAATAGGTCTCATCATAGGTCGTATTGCATTATTAACTAGGTTTCATTGCTAACTAGATTGCATGGGTAATTAGAATACATTATAAGTTTCACCTAGTTAATAGCAATAGGTTCCTTGCATTTAATTATATTTAGTTGTGTTTTTTTATTGTATTAGGTTACATTGACTAATGTGCATTAGGTTGCATTATCTTAGTTAATCAAATTCTTTAAATTTCCTTAGTTGCATCACCTTTAGTTACATTTGTCTCTTGCATTTAGTTTCATTTTAGATCCATTTAAGTTTCATTGTTAATTACATATTAATTAGGTTCATTGCATCCATTACATTTATTCATATGGTTCATTAGCTATCCATTTAGTTAATCCATCTTACCCATAGCATTATTCATTTATATTTATATAACCACAAAAAAATTAATCATTAATCATCCATCACAAAAGAATACATCATTTATAGCTTGTATCCATCATCAACATCACACACACGGGTATGTGCAGGATCATGGTATGCCAAAAAGTCACGATGTGAAAAAGAATTCCTGATTGAAAAACAACTATAACTTTCAAATAGTATAATATTTTTTAAATCTGAAACATGCATCACATTCTATGCTTTGCCTACTATAAGAAGAATTTTTTTTTTTCAATTTGATGAATTTTGGACTAAGTTAAGGTGGACAAACACGAGAGCTTTTATATTCTGGAAAATTTGTAGTAGAAAAATCATAATAAATTATTTTTTGGAAATAAAATAATTAAAAATTATGCGTCACATCCACACATGAGTCTACTACTTATATATATAATCTTGTAAAAAAATATTATCATTTGATTGTGTTTAAGGTGGTCAGACATACACCTACTTCTTATCTTTTCCTAAAATTTTCATACTATTGATAAATTGATTAGAAAATAGCTATAACATTTAAACCGTATAACATTTTTGAAATCTAAAATATGTGTCACATTCTATACTTTTCCTAATACAAGAAAAAACAAAAAAAATTAATTTGATGAAGTTTAGACCAAGTTAAGGTGGTCAAACACGAGAGTTTTTATATTCTCAAAAATTTATAATAGAAAAATCATAATTAATTATTTACTTGGAAAAAAATTACAAAAAAATATGCGCCACATTCAAACATGAGTCTACCACTTATATCTATAAAATTGTAAGAAAATATTATCCCTTGATTATGTTTAAGGTGGTTAGACATACACCTACTTATTATCTTTCTCCTGATGTTTTTATACTATTGCATTGAAACTTGAAATTTTCACCATATAGAATAATTTATTTTCAAAAAAGGGCTAGTATATTAGAAACTAAATTCAATTTTCTACAGATTCTCTTCTTACATATTTTTTATATAAGATTGATAACTTGTTCAAATTTTTACATCAACTTTCCTAACCCTGATTTTCTAAATTTTCATTGCCACTTAAGGGCCTAGTTTGGCATACCATAATCCTGCACATACCCCTCCCCCCACACACACACACAAAATTATCATCCAAATACATCTATTATAAGGAAATACTTCATACATAATCAATCACATGTACAACTTGATGTCCAACTGCATCACAAGCTCATTAGAACCATAACGTATATAATAACTCACATCACACACATCCTACATCACAAACATCAGTCACATCATAAATTAGAATATAGAAACATATACACATGTATAAATTAAAAGATACACATCTTATAGTTACAATATAGGACCATCACAATAGCTACATCATCATATAAATCAATCATAAAATAATAAAATATCTATAGTCCATAGTTCATCAACGTCTCATCATTGTATCATCATAAAATAATAAAATGTACATCAAAGTCCATTGAATGGTACAACAAAAATATACATCTTAAGTATGCATCAATACATGCACCTAAGTGCCTCTGTACACCTAGTCTCATCACATGTCTAGAACCTACAAAAATGTGTATCAATATGATTGCAGGATATTAGGAGGCTAGAAGGGAGTATCCCCCTGTGTCTCCTCTTTCATCATGTGTCGGTGGCCTTAGAGGCCTCATCCCCACTGATCCCTGGAAATCATTGTCAGTGGTATGTGACACTGATCTCTCAGAGTATGATGGTTACCTCTAATCCTTGAGCATTTCCTTATGATATAAAACCATATAATATGTGGCCTCTCAACCTTCTCTGGCTATGACCCTGTGTGTCATGAAGGCATCTATCAATACCTTTCCCATACCACTTGTTATGGCTATCTATCGAGCAATATATTGATCATCTTTGTACTCCTCTTCTCTCTACTACCACCTATCCATGTCACCTGTGAGAATTTATAACTTCTCTCTAAGGGTCCCCACCTCCTCTCTCAAGGAATCTAACTCCCATAACTACTCTCTCATCTCATTTAACTCTTGTGTGTCCATGGAACCTGTATCTATCTCGAACATAGTAAACTCTCTTGAATGAATTTGATGTTGCAATGTGTCCAATGCTATATTTGCACTATCTTCTTGGGATCTCTTTATCTTTACAAGCCCTTGTAGTTGAGCAACCTCTGCCTGAAGGCTGGCCTATATTGTCTAGGTCATAATGTGTTTTCCCCTCTCTACCTCCAAGTCATCTCTCACTCTCTGTAGCTCTGTCTACATTGTGTCATGCGTGGCTTATGCTAAAACCCCTATCGAAGGCCCCAGTGGTACTTGAACCACTTCTTATACCTTTCCTTCTACTAGGGGTTCCTATGGTACCTGTACCTATCTCTATCCTTGTACTAGCACATGTGGTGGAGAACCACCTACTAGAATTTGTACCACTCCTCTCCTCTCCTAGAATACTCTCTAACATACTCTTCTCCCTCCTCCATCCCCATTATCCCTTCCATCCCCCATAACTCCTCCATCTCCTCCCACACCCTTATCTCTTCCCTCCCCATTAGGTAGATCCCCTGATGCTCATCTTCCTACACATGTGGTGGATCGGTAAGCCATAATAAATGGTGTGCATCCCACCACTGTGAGTATATTGTTTTCTTCCTTGCATCTCTTCTATCATCCTATCCATGCACCCAAGGTATAGAAATTATCCCTCTCCAAGACTTCCTCACTCCCCTTAGATCCACCCATATTCCTCAAAGTGACCCCACCTCTTATGTGACCAAGGGATGTGGAAACCCATCAAATACCCCATCCTAAATCTGGTCGAACTATCTTTGAACTCATGATGGCATATATTGAGCAATCAAGTACACTATCCTACCAATCAACCAATATTCTATCTACGTGTAACCCAGATATGTCATATCCAATACCTTTTCCTCTTCCTCCCAGTCCTCGGCCCAATATCCCCACTCTTCCTAGGCTCCAAAAGGAATTTAATCATAAAATTGCAGCTCATCTAGAAAATGTCTCCAATAACCAACTAACCTAGTCATCTCGTATGTAATAGGTGGCATGTATCTACAAGCATAAGGCTCATATGACTATCTTTTCTCCTATTGCTAGATCATCCTAGTGACCACTATATGCTCCCAAGCCCAAACTAACAGTAATATAACCCCTGGACCTAAGATGTTCCCTATTTTGTAGATTCACATATGAAAATCATAATACAAATTCCCAAGAATTGTGTAGCCCTAGTAGTAGATAGAACCCTCATCATCCTCAAGCATATGAATAAGTATCCTGGCCCAACCATGAGGAAATCCATGGGATACATGATCAGGCATCATCCGGCCTCCAATCAGTCTTGCTAAGTATAGGACCAGTTGTGGAAGTATCATTGTCATCACCCCCTTCTAGGGAATCCATTGTTTGTGATAGGGAAACTTGTCAAACCTCCACCTAAAAGACATCTCCATGTAAGGCTCAACCCCATCTAGAGTATATGTTGGAATGACCCCTCTAATAGGAACCCTATAGATTTGTCACACATCTAATAGTGTGATTGTACCCTCCCCTATCAAAAGATGGAAACTAAAAGTGTCCAAGTGTTATCTCTCTACTAGTGTTTTCATGAGCACATTATGTGCTTTAATCCTAGGCCACTTGTAAGTATGATGTAACCCACATAGTGTGACCTGCCCCCACTTTGTCATCGTAAGTTGCTCCCACAGCTCCATCATGTATGGCCAGCTCTCCCTCAAAATGAAGGGTGCTACCTTCTCCTATATTTAGTTCCCCATGGCAGTCAGTCTCTATAAAGCTAAATTTTTCCTCTATCCTAGTCTTCACTGGGGCATCATGTCCTAAGTTCACCTGAGTTAGTCCCCAAACCCTTTAGATGGAGTTTTCCAAATCTAACCCTTTCCTTTTGGCACAAATAGTAGAGACACCAATTGGACTTCACAAATGGCAGTCGATGATCTGTGTGGACACTGATCTATGAAGATGACATTTGGCCAATACCACCTATAGTCAACTGGTCAACCCCCCTTCACTATCTCAAAGACAACAATCCATTGATCATCATCTCTGACCCTTGAATCCCCATCTTAGAGATTTCAATCGGTCGATCGACATCTATGCAGATGATGATTGATCAATCATCATCTCCACCTTGATGCTTTTAACCCCCTAAAACTATTGTATAGATGGAATTACATGCAAAATTAAAAGAATGAAATGAAAGTACAAAGAGAGGTCTTCGAGACTCACCGATAGTCCCATGTTTGCAAGCCTTTGGTAGACCCTCACACATTCACCAAGATGTTGTTTGTCTCACTTTCTCACCATTTTCCTCTCCTTTTCTCTAGGTTTCTATTGGTTGTAATAGAAAATACCCCTCTTTGGCCCCCCAGGACCTATTTATAGGTCCCCTAGGGCCCATTTTCCATCCCGTTCCCCATTTTATTTCTTGTATTCTCCTAATTCCTAGACTATCATGTAAAATATCCCCTTTCTCATATTTTCTCTCATTTTAATCCCTTCTACCTTTTTTTCAAGAAAATTACACAAAATTAATTTTTGTATTTTTTTCTTGAGGGGACACTCTCACACCGTTGTTGCTTCGACACAACTACTCTTAGGTACCTAATTCTCTTTGGGGTATCTTATTTTTTTTTCTTTGATGCAATGTCATATTCGATGCTGCATCAAAGAGGGGGAAAATGTAGACATCTAAAAAATGTCCTTTGACACTTATCAATTAAATTTGATTTAATTAATATTACACCTTTAACACTATTGTTAATTAATTAATTATATCTGTTATATTCATCTACCTATTTAATTAAATTCATTTAATTAAGTTGGGTTCATTACTTAAGACATTTAAATTTAATTTAAATACCCTCCTTCTCTAACATGTTAAATTTATTTTAACATATGTCCCTCCATAAATCCCCTTTTAAATAAATTCATATTTATTTAATTCCTACATGTTCTAATATTCTTCTAAACTTTGATTAAACTAAATCTAATTTAATTTAATCCTAACCCCAACCTAAAAATCCTAGTCTACACCCATCACTCTCATCCTAATAAACCTACCCTTTAATTAATCATGTTTAATTAGTCTAAAAAGGTGATTCCTAACTTTTTAAGTGCTAATGAGTTGCTCACACATGTGTGAGGAACTCATCCCAAGGAAGTCACCAAACTTCCTTAAATTCTCCAATGTCTTCCTTACAACCTTGTCCCCCACTCCTTTCTCCAAGGTTGCTCACACATGTGAGAAACCTTGAGCCTTTCAAAGCTTAAATGTTGTTTGTTGAATTTTTGCATGGCATATCCTTGTGCTCATGTGCCTCCTATGTGGCTCCTATGTGGATGTCACATAGGTGCCACCTCATTCAATCCCTCTCTTTCCCTTAAAAAATATATAAATAGGAGGCCTCCACTAGTAAATTTTACCTTAAATTTCGACAAGAATTAGTCAAATTTTCTACAACAATTGGTTGAAGGGACGACTAAAACTATCGTCGATCTTTTTTCGTCAAATTTTCTACATGGTGAATAACAGTCAAAATTTTGACCCTATAATTGGTCAAATTATCGACTGCAACAATCCCTTGGAACTGGGAGAACAAGACATCGAATGCATAGCATTGTCATCGATTCAATTGGTCTAAAGGTCGAAAGTAAGACCATTTTTTAGTCGAATTATCCGATCAAATTCATCGAACTAACCATCGAATGCATAGCATTCTAGTCAAATTCAGTACTGTGTAAAGGTCAAAATTTCGACCAATACTTACTTTTATTTAAAGAAAATGTGACACCATTTTCAATATATTCCTACTTTTAGTTGAATATATTGCTTGTCTATTATTAGTATGCATATATGAATCTATGAAGCTTTGATTTAGCTATTTTCTTCTATTTAGCACAATTAGATTATTTCTCAAGTAGGCCCACTTGAGATACATGTCCCTACTCTTTTTTTTCATGTTAGCATGGATAATTAAATTGTATAGTCAGTAACTTGGCTTCTGCTAAACATTACTATTGGACTATGTGATGCTCTTGCAGCTTAGACAATTCTTTAGTAAGTTTAGTTTTGGCATGTTTTTAGTTTAGTTTAGTTTTTGACTTGCACTGTCAAGCGACCCGAAAGATGGGACTTTGAGCAACTCCCGCATAGCAATCAGGTGGCTTCATGCCCCTATAATGGAATCAGTGCTGGTGATCCCATTTTGAAATCCGACCTAATCATCCGTCCATCCATCGGATTTCAAAACTAGAACTAATAGAACTACTTGAAGGAGTTAAAGTCTCACTCAATTATATCATCCAAGATGCCATAGTATTGATTTTGAGATTTTTGAGGATGTATGTCATTTCTACATGATATATTGGTGACCTCAAAAACTGCAGTTATCCCAGAATCACAAGTTTTCTTTGTGTCATCCAACTTTTTTATGTGAAATTTGTGGCCATGATAGTACATATCTTTGTGGTGCTTGACCTGTAATTTTTAAAGCGTGTGTAAATTATTTTCATCATGATTTGATACGAAACATATGAGTCATGATCATTAATAAATTTGTGCGTACCTCTCCACCTCTTAAACCATGTGCTAGATCAATTACCATTGGTGTAACATTGGAATCTCCATTACGATGAGCTTCTCTAACCAATGAAGAAACACCTTCCCATGTTAATGAGAAACCATTTTGTTGACATCGTTCAATCTATACCGTCATCCAATCAAGATTGTTCACAATATACAAATGTATTGCATTCCACTCTCGACCAACTGTATCAAAAAAATACACCAATTATAAATAACTTATATTGAAGATTTATAAGAATTAATTAACTACAATAACATCTTAGATTTACCTCTCACTTTCCTCAATCTACCTTTTCCCATCAAGTACTCCCCTTTGAATTTTTTAATGGAGTTGGGATCCCAAATACGATCTACATGAATCTTTGCTGCAAACTTAAGAAAATATTCACTAATGTACACCATGGTCTAGTATACCATATATCCCTCCACCATAGAAGCCTCAGGATGTGCTCTCTGTCGAACCAAGCCTTTCAAAAATTTCAAGTGCCTCTCAACCATCCACATTGGCCCAGTTGGTACAAGTCCACACAATTCAATCTCCTTAACTTGATGTATGAGGTAGTGTTCTTGTGCATTGAAAAAGTTGAAGGTAGACACTTTTGCATTTCACACATAATAAGAGGAATTTTTCTCTTCCAATATTTTATATCTTCTTTATTGATTTATTTAGATGACAACCACCTCATGTATTTTCCAAGATCATATATAACTTGTTTGACATTGTTAGCGAAGTGGTGTGGGAGAGATAGAGGTAGAACGTACTGCAACATTTGTAAAATGATCTTGTCAATATTTTATAAAAGAATGCAATGAAAACTACATGTAGTATACAAATATATAGTGAATGCAAAATAACATGAATTACCTTAATAAATGTATGTCAATCATGTTTTTTCATCCCTAGCCCAAATTCACTTTTCTTTGATATGAGATCGTTTATGTTCGCAGCAAATACTGTGAGAAATCATATTTTTTTTATGATTTCTTTTATAGCATTGCTCTGCTGCTCTGACAATAACCAACTAAGGGCACTTGTATCAATCTGGTCTCCATTATTATTTGATTGAATGACATTTTTCATTGCATGGTTGGATTCTTCAATGTCACTACAAATTTTGACAATTTGGTCTTTGTCACGCCTTCCATCCAAGATTTTCCATAATGTCTCTGTTACATTCTTTCCAATATGCATAGGATCAAACAAATGCATGATTGGGAGTTGTTTGTAGTACGACAACCTAGTAAATTGCATAGAATAAATTTTTAGTCCTTTTGGAAGTTGGTCATTGATGCCTTGATGACCTTCACAAGCATCAATTACATCATCAGTAAACAAAACACAATATCAAAATATAAATTTGAAACAAAAACCATCAAATGGAATGACATTACCTTGATGATTTATTTTATTGTATGCCGACTTCCATAGGCGAGGTGTCATGGCTTTGATGTAGTCTCTTCTTTCCCATTGAAAAGATGTTTTTCAATAATTTGGTACTTATGATTTCTGTGGAGAAAGTGTCTATTCTCATCAAACACCTACTTTCTTAAACTTTTTGAATGATGAGATTTCATCTTTGGACCACAAATTGGACATGCAAATTTTCCCTTTGTCTGAAGACATACAAGATTGTGTATAATTGGATTAAATGTGTTAACTTTGTGTTAGCACTATAACATACCAAAAAAGAGGTGTTAAGAAGAGAACATATCACAAAAATGTGTTAGCCCAGGGCCATCATGTATTGTCCATACAAGCATTACATGGAATTGAAATTGTCTTTGTCCTATTGGTCTAGAGATGTCATACATAGTGACCCCATTCCATAACACCATCAACTCATCAATAAGGGGCTCAATATATACATTGATATCTTTAACTTGGTACTTACCTAGTTGAATGAACAAAAACATTACATAATTATTATGACCATTTTGATGAATTATTAATGATAAATTAATTTAGATGACCATTAAATCAAAAAATACCTGGAACAATCAGTGCCAACATTATGTGCTCCCTCTTTATGGACAACCAAGGAGGAATGTTATTGTTGATAAAAAAAATAGGCCACACTAAGTAAGTAGATCTCATCTCTCCAAATGGATTGACACTGTCCGCTGCCAATGAAAGCTTGAGATTATGAGGTTCTTCTTTAAAGTGTGGCCATTTTTCCTCTATTTCCTTAAATGTTGAACCATCCGTAGGCATTCACATAATGTCATCTTGACTTCTATTGCGTGCATGGTAATCCATAAATTGTGCCAAGCTATTGCACCTAAATAATCGTTGCAGACGTGGAATAATGGGAATATGCCAAAGAACCTTGCGAGGCACCTTTTTTGTTATTCAATCTTATTGATACCTACTAATATGACAAATAGGGCATTTTATTGCAAATTCATGCTGTTTATGATATATAATATGATCGTTCAGACATGCATGTATTGTTTGATACTCCATTCCAATATCTTTCATAATGGCAGATAATTCTTGGTACGAGCGAGGTAGAATGTTTGATGGTGGTAACAAACACTCACCTATCAACCTAAGACCAAAAATATAATTTGTTAATTTAAAGAATATTAATTTCTACATGATTCACCCAATGTTAATTGTAAGGGAATTACGACTAAAATAATGAAAAAAGATGACATACCTTAACATACATGTCATTGCTACGTTGGATAAACTATTCATAACCTTCAAGTTCACCAACAACAATACAACAGCAAGAAGAGTTGTTTCAGAGCCTTCATATAGGGGCTTGTGTGCCTTCTCAAGTATAGGTACATCAAGCTCTATGTCAACATCATCATCATCATCATCATCATCATCTTGATCATCGTGATCATCTTGATCATCATGATCTTCTTCATCATCGTGGTCTTCTTCCATGGTATCATTACCTTCTACTTCTATATTCACACCTCCATGTTCCCTCATTTGGAAATCCACATTCTCTGGATTGTCATGGTCCATAACATGAAACTTAGGGAGGTTGACCTATATGAAAATGATGACCTTATATTAACCATGACCATGATTTCATCATCAAATCATGTCTTATGTATTTTATAAATTATTAAAATACATACCAATGGATGAAATTTGTTTCCCCCTTCAATGTGACCATGTTGCCTACAATGTTCCCCAGCTGTTTTGATTAGATATCTTCGAGTCTTTAAGCCCTTACAAATTTTGCAAGGACAATAACATTTTCCATCACCTTTTCTTTTTAAGTTAGACCATAGTCTAGCAATTGTCTCCCTATTTTTTTGTGCATTGATATTGTCAAACATGGTCTTTCTTGAATGGAATGACTCGTTGGTGGAAGAAGGATGATTTGTTTGCAACCTGCAGATCAAATTGTTACTGAACAACCATTTTCTCAACTATAATTTTCTCAACGCAAAGCGACATTTATCATACCAAATCAAAGTTTAGAAATGGATGGTTCTAATGCTTTGCCATTACAATAGCAATACAGGGTGTATAGATAGAAAAATAGTTGTAAAGAGTAGATTTAAATAAATAAAATTAGGTAAATAACTAGGGAAACTGAATAACATTGTAGGACTCCTTACCTCCATATATAGGCTTCTCTTAAGTAATGAAAACACAAAGAAACCTCTCCTAATCATATGAATACAAGCATGGATTTTTTTATTCCATTGTTAACTTGAGCACCCTATTTCAAATAGAACATTATCATAAAATCTCGTAGGCCTTAATTTTTTGTATTTTTTTAATGAGATTAACATGGTAACTTTCCAAAGTTAAGCACCTCCAATAATATTCCCAAGACCATTCTTGTGGCTTACCATAATGACAACTCATTTCTTAGTTTCCTGAACTGTTAAATTGCCTCTATAAGTCCATATTCAAGAAGAAAACTTGGCCAAGTTAAACAAACTAATGGCTGAAATGAATGTCATTGAGGAGGCAAATGTAGACTTTGAAATACTTCTTGTCAACAATAAATAAAAGGAATTTTTCAAATGTTAAATGTTGATTAAAGGAACAGTCTTGTAACTCAGAAGAGCTTAGCTCGTTTGACCACAAACTTGACAAGTACTTGTTTGATGTTCTAGGCAAGAATAAGATTAGTCCCTTTATGAACCGTCTCTTAAATATGTGCTTTGATTAAGAAAAAAAAATTGTTATTTTGTCATATATTTTTCTATTACAACAGTATCTAGTTGCATAATGACTTTGATGATGTATTGGTTACAAATATTTTACTGTATATTTTATCAAAAAATTGTGTGTATTGCTTTGCTGGATTGATGAAATGTTATCAAGGAGAAGCATAGTTACACAGAATATGAAATGAAAATCAGTTGGTCATACAAATATGCAGTAAGGTAAAGATAAGAAGTAATAAGACAATGAGTAGATCAAAAGGAGTAATGATAATCCTTCTTAAATCTGAATGTATGCCAATGATCAAGATGACCATTACCAAATGTCGATGAAATTAAGTAATTCTTTGGATCTCATTCTTTGGTGCTCAAAGAAAGTTGTAATCAAACTCAAAGGCATAATGATGGGCTCCTCATTTGCCTTTCCAACATTATTGTTGCTTTGGTTATTGTGGATGACAATAAGACTAAATAATGATTTTTAAGCGAACAATGAATTAGCACAAATAAATACAAATTTAAGAAGTGCATGTACGGTCATGTACTATAATGATGTTTGATTTAGATTATTCTACATCTTTGCATTTGAACTCCAAATTTTAAAATTCAAACCTGGCTGTCTTTTTCATATTATTCATTGAGTTGGCTGAAGTGTGAGTCATTCCAAATTACATGCTTGGTGGTTGTATTTTAAGATTTAATGTTATTCTTTTTGTCCTTTGTAATCATGACTGCCATTCTAGGTGAGTATTGATTTCATCCACTTGAACCTTAACCTCTTATCAAGCTATCTATCGTTAAGAATTTGAATGTTCACCTTTGGCTTTGTTAAAATACTAAGATTTGATGTCCTCTTATTTGGATAGTTGAAGTCTTATGCCCATGTTCATCAGATGTTCTCTTATTTGGACATTCATCCAAGGCAACATTATGCAAAGGACTGTACTAAAAAATGAGAAGTTTGGTAATGATGGATGATGGAAAGGTCAATGAGAAAAGTATGAATGGATTGGATCAATGGATTGGAGTGGATATGGGCAGAGTATAGAAGAGTCTAGAATGATGTTAGATTTTCTTGTGGATGAGAAGGAAAATCCATAGTGCTTAGGGGAATAGTGTGATGATTGTCCCAACTAGAGAATCACAACTTGTAGAGTCACTATCTTTAGAAATTGGTGAATAAATTAGATAATGTAGGGTACGGTGGAAGTTGTTTTTGCAAGAGGATAAATCTCATATTGTTAATAGGAAATCTTATGCTCAAGGGAATTTTCTTGAGAATGGAGGAAGAGGAAGAGGATGAGGGGCTCTTAATTTCTATAATCAATTTATATAATTCTTTAAGTACTTTTTTTAGGCTCTTTGTGATTGATCTATAAATACTCTTCACTAAGGGTGGGGATGGTTTTTAATCTTCATTATATTCCATAAATACTCTTCAGTAAGGAGGAGTGTAGCTTCTAATTTCTTTCATTCTTCTATATAATAGACTCTTCATTAAATGTAAGGGTGACTTTTAATCTTCACTATTGAT
Organism: Chamaecyparis obtusa; assembly: GCA_027943335.1. Taxonomy (NCBI): domain Eukaryota; kingdom Viridiplantae; phylum Streptophyta; class Pinopsida; order Cupressales; family Cupressaceae; genus Chamaecyparis; species Chamaecyparis obtusa. Next base: position 1,360,941 of record BSBK01003198.1, read on the forward strand.
CTATATTATTCTTTAAGTACTACCCTTAACTAAATGTAAGAATCCCTTTTGTCTTCACCATTGATCTCTATTTTGAGTATTCTTCACTAAGTTATATGATTTAGTTACCGGGTTGTGAGTTTGGAGATCTTTATCTCTGCAATCTAGAAGTCGAGAATAGGCGGTATGAGAGTGGAGAATCGATGAAGAGAGAGATCAACGGGAATGAGACGATCAATGTAATACATATGATGAATGAAAATAACAGTCTAGTTTTACATTTGATTCTTCTCTGTGATTGTTCAGTGTTTCCTGAATGTTTCATTTTTATTATTTACAACTCATTTTGTTTGGTTTGCTCTTTCGGTTGGATAGTCTAACACCCATATTGTCATCACAATCGAGCACGTCTTTATTAGGAATATGCTGTGATGGAATTCGATAACATAGAACAAATATTTATTTTAAATGTTTTATGTTGCATTTGGATGTAACTCAAGTCTTAGTATCGAGTTTATTGAAGAAGTTTATCAACTTGTGGAAACTGTTTCTGTGCGACAGAGAATGCAATTTAAATCTGGTCATTAATTGAGTCGATAACAGCTTCCAATAATCATTGCACAATTATTACATTGGTTTGGAGTAATTTTATTTCATTTTAAATAAGTTATGGCATTTTTCATTCGAAATTGAGACCAACACGGGGCATGTATTAAAAAAAAACAAAAGTTTTCCTTCTATAATACGACCAACCAAAATATTTTTGTTTCATGGTCAAAAAATTTGGTAGAAAAACTAGGTGAAATGTACTAGTGCTCACTCCTTGCAAATCATCTCTCATTTTTGCATTGTTATCATGCTAGAATAGCTCTAGAATTTCATAGTTTTTTTTTTCATTCTTTTCTATCGTAGTTTAGTTTTTGAATCTAGATATTACATGCTAGGTTAATGGTGAATGAATCTAGTTTAAATGTTGAATCTCATCTTAGCTAATTAGTTTAAATATTGCATTCTCATCAATGGTGATAGCTTGAGACAAATTCTTCATACTTGTTCTTGATTTCATCATCAATCCATTAGCTTTCTTTTTAGAATCCATCCACCTCAAGCAAGCAATCTTTAGTGGGATTTATATTTTGTGTTGGGAGAGAACACCCACATTAATCCCAAAAGAAAATCAGCAAGTCTTGGGTGCACTTGTTTGGCTCATCAAAGGTTATGTTGGAAGCAATGTGTAGTTACAATTTCATGAACATGTTAGATTAACATAGATTGATTTATGTGCCTAACGTTTGTATGTTTGAGCTTGTTCCACACAAGTAGGTTTCCAACATATACACCATGCCACTTTTTTTATAATGCATTTTAGGTGTTTCCTATAATCCAAAGTGTGCATTTTATTTAGTCCAAAATTCATTATATATTATTGATGTAAGCCATATAAATCATAATAAGAATATAGCATTACTTCACAATTTCATGGGTATAATATCATATTCATTAAATGTTAATTTCAAATATTCAAATTGTAACACTTATATTTTGGATATTACTATGATTGATGATACAAAGGTTTACAAAAGAGAAATTGACATCAAAGAATGATAGGATGCCAACCACTAAAGGGATAGGTAAGAATGTCATTTAAAAGGGAAGAAATAGATAGGATTTAGAGGTTATAAAATGGAGTCAAAATATACTCAAAATTTAGAAGCAAATGTGGGAAGTTAGTTAATTCTCCATAGGTTACTTTTTTAATAGTCTATTATTTGATATTGTAATGCCCCACTAGGGAACTCAAGAGGACAATAATTAAAATATAAAGAACTTCAAAAATGTTATTATTATTATTATTTAAAACTACATTCACATATTGTAAAACATAATGAAAACTGATTAATTGGTACAATATATTGTTAACATGAATAGTGCTTATAAACATCAAAACCTCATACCATGTCCTCTTAGGCTCCCTAATGTCACTACTAAGAAACATATAAACATGTGAACTAATCTAATAAATCATAAAGGGATAATGCACAAGTTTAATCATTAATTATCTATGTTCATTTTAAACCTAAAGTCCACATAATCCTAATCTGTAACTAATAACATAAAAGTACATGATAACAATCAATATCAATCTATGCAGCTTAGACATTACAATTCAATAAATCATCATGGCATGATATAGTTACATTTACATTTCTCTACAAAGAGTATATAATTACATTGTCATTATCACAATTACAATCATCTCTTGTGAGGAGTAGGAAGATTACATCAATATATCATACATTAGTACCATATGTCATAAGATGATGGAATGTGAAACATAAAAATATCTTATGCAACAATGAGTAAAGGCACTAGAACAAGGATCCATTGAGGCATCATGAACACTGAACCTTTATGAAGAAAACATTTACCAGGTCCAACTACGTGGAGCTTAGAGGCCCACTCCCAATGCTCAGGAGGTATACACCAAGGTCCCACACAACACAATAAAACCATAAAATGAATATGAAAAAGAACCTATCGTATCACAAAGGTTTCAAAAGGGACACACACATGGGATACTAGAGGTGAACCACATGGAAAAATGGAGGGGGTTCTAGGACACATGTAGGAGATAGTCATCGCATAGTTCCTGACTATCCTAGGTTACCTTGGAAGTCTCTCTCTAGACCTTATCCCCCATGTGAGAAATCATGTGGAATTGAAAACCTTTCACGAGGATAAGGAAGTCGATTTGTCAATCATCACCACATTGGCTACTGGACCTTCTTCGACCCATCCATGGTCCACCAAGATTTCTCATAGCTATGGGTGAAGAAACTTAATTATCTTGTTTAATGTGTAACCCAACCCAATTCATTTTATTATGTTATCAGTTAATTACAACTCCATAGTAGGTTACCCTACCAGCCACTTAGGGCCCCAACCTCTATTGCGAGCCACTCTCCTAATCATGTTCCTAGAAAACCCTCCCTCATAAAAATGGAAAACATAAGGGCCTCACAATCTCAAAATCATCAATAGGGTCCTCATAATTCCTCATATAAAAGAACACTGAAGATCATATGTGTATTATGATGTAAATCCCACAAGAACTCTATTAGGTTCCAAAACATGCACTATATTTGAAACATAATCATCCAATGCATTTAGCATTAATTGGGTCCATAAAACAATAAGGACTTGAACACATAAACAAGATTATGTATTACATAATATCTCACAAACATCAATCAATTCACTTAATAATGAAATTGATAACCAAGACACAAGAACATCAACTAGACATAAATAATCAAAAACCAAAGACACCATTTCAACCTACACCTCTAGTATACTAAAGGAACACCTTAACATCCAAAACTAGTACTTAATAATGCTCAAATTTTTGTAAGGTCATAAGATAGAAATTCAAACAGCTCACAATAATAGATAGAATAATTTGTTTAACAAACCCTATATTCCAAATTGATACCAAAGTTACACTTTAGTTAAATTACATTTAGCACGAACCTAACCAATGCAAGCAATAAATAATAAATGTACTTGATTCCTCAACTTAATAAATTTAATCTATTTAAATAAACAAATTTTATGTCCCCACTTGGAGTTCATCTTGATTTTCTTCACTTTCCCTCCTTCAATGACTTTTTAAATAATTTGCTTACAAAAAAAATATACAATTTCCTTTGCAAAGTAACATTGAGTAAACTTATCACCAATGAATCCTCTTCAACAGTACACAGAATTGGCAATGATATACAGACCTTCTACGTTGGTTGACAGTTCTTTTGTGTATAGCCAATAAACTCGTTGTTGATGTCAGAAGTAAAGGTCGTGGGTAACCAAGATTCATCAAATATCACTGGTCTCGTGTATGCATATTATATTTCTTTGCCATAGCTACCTCAGCTCAGCTCAGCGGGAAATCCCAAGATGATGGAAGATCAACACTTAGCCCAAACATGTTAACTCAACCATTATTCCCAAAAATTTGAACATGGCTATCAAGGCTCGGCAGGAGAAATAGTAACTCAACCATGCTTCTCATGAAAATATTATCATGTCATTTCAAGGAAATGTTTAATCTTTATCTTAAAGCCTAACCTTGCCTGAATATATTCTTAGCAGTTTCTGCACCACTTAGATCTTGCACACAAGAATATTAGTGTCGTATGATTTTCCTTAATACAAATACCTCATTTGTTCAACTTATGTAACTTTCCCAACAACCATTGGTTGTAAGGCCTTAAGAATGACATGATAATGTTTTCATGAGAATGACATGAGTTATTTGGATTAAGGAAAATCATACGACGAAATGAATGGTCTGATATCAAATTTCTCCAATGGAACTACTTGACAACTTATAGTAATGACACCTCTAGTTTATATTAGCTCCAAAGCCATGCACGAATGGAGTATTCCTTTAATATATCATTGTCGATGACTGAATTCCCTCTATATACATGTACGGAAGAGAGAAAGACTCATATATTATTATCTATTTTAAATAATGTATTATTATCATATAGTCTTAATTATTTTTATATTAATAAATAATATATTATATAACCCATTAATAGTATATTATTATTTTTATATATTGTTAATTATATTAATATTATGATATTAATAATTAATTATATTATATTGTATTATTTATTTATTTATTGTACCACTTTGAATCAAATTTAGTGTACATCTTTCACATTAATTTACCCCCAAAAAGCTAAATTTCGCTTGGAAATATTGTGTAAAAAACCTCCTTTAAACTTCTCAGATGGCATGCCTTCAAGGGATATCAAAGGTATCTTTTTAGCATCATTCATATTCCCACACCATAAAAATTTCTAGATGAAATTTTCTATTTGCTCAACTATTGATTTTGGTGCTTTGAGAACATTAATGAAGTAATTTGGAATTGCTGCAAATACTATTTTTATTAATAAGATGCGGCCTAACAATGTCAAGCATCGAGCTTTCTAAGCTAACTCTAGACTTAATCCTTTCTATGAAATTAGCTCAATAAGATGTCTCATTTGTGCCTATGAAGAAAGGGATTCCCAAATATGTGCATGGTAATTTTTCCATCTAGAATCCTCAAGTGTGAACAATTTTTCCTTTTAACAACTGCCTTGGTATTGAAAACATATATATTTGACTTTTATGCATTTATCTTGAGTCCAAACACTAGAGAGTGCAGATCTAGAGTTTTTCTTATCTGTTTAGCTTCTTGTAGAGATCCTTTACCAAATAATAAGGTTTCTTCTACAAAAAGAGTGTGCGTGACAAATATGTCTATGAGTGTAATGTGTATGCTTTCCATAAACCTTGATTATGTATGTTTTTTATTGATCTGCTCAGTTCTTCTCCCATAATAATGAAAAGGAGTGGCGATAAAGGGTCTTCTTGCCTAATTCCTTGTGTAGCACTAAAATATCCCGATGGAGTTCCATTTATTATAATTGATAACTTGGCCCCTGATAAATAGGATAATATCCATTTACACCATTTATTACAGAACCCAAATTTGTTTGAGACTTTCATTAGGAAGTTCCAATCTACCATATCATATGCTTTCATCATGTCAAGCTTTACAATAAAATAAGATATGTGTTTCTTTTGATAGAGTGGAGGGTTTCATGAGTGACCAATGCACTTTCAACTATTTCTCTACCTTGAACAAAGCCACCTTGTTCTTGTGATATGATTGTAGGTATAAGATGTTGTAGCCATAAGTAGATTGTCTTTGTGAATATTTTGTACAATTTGTTACATAGTGAAATGTTCCTAAAATCAACAAAGGCCCTAGGTTGGTTTGTCTTAGGCAAGATTACAATATTAGTTACATTAAAGTTCTTCAACATTGTTCCATGTTTTCATAATTTTCCAAATGTTAGAAGTAGATCAAATCCCAACACATCCCAACACTTTTGAAAAAAGAGAGTTTTAAATCCATTGGGACCTGGTTCTTTATCTAGAGGAAATGAGAAGACTACCCCCCTTACTTGTAATGTGAAATGCTTCATTAAGTTGTCATTATCTTCTTGAGAAATGATGTTTGGAATTGTTTCCAGCAGGACTTGCTCCTCTTGATTTCTCTATATTGTTAGATTTCCAATAGAGGCTAGGAGATTAGTAAAGAAATTGACCCCCTCTTCTTGCATGTCCTTTGCATTTTTTATTTGTTGTCCTGATGTGGCATCTTCTATTGAAGACACTAGTTGAGATGCTCTTTTTATTTGGTGTTGCCAGTATATTTCTTCTATTTTCCCTAGTTCTTCTCATGTTTGCTACAACTCTTTCTATTTTGAAAATGTATTCTAATCTAGGCCATGTTGAATTATAGATTCATGTACACTTTCTAATTCCTTGGCTACTTCCTCTTTTTGTTTGAAGATGTTTTTAAATACTTGTACATTCCAACTTTTGATTTGACTTTTAACAAATTGCATCTTTTTATAGAACAAAAACATCTTTATACCTCTTCGAAACAAAGCACTTACCCACCACTAGTGGAGGAGAGGAAGAAAATGTGGGTGCCTAAACCACATTTTTCCAAACTTGAATGATGGTTTATGTTGAGGAATAAAATGTGGGTGCCTAAACCACATTTTTTCAAACTTGAATGAGGGTTTATGTTTTTCCCTAAAATTTAGGCATGATATCTTAAGTGAAATTACATAATGATCTGAACTGAAAAAAAGCAAGATTTTTTAAGACAAATTAAAAGATGATATCATCCAATTTTGTGACACTAAGATACTATCAAGTTTCTCTACAATTTGCAAGAAGTCCTTCCTCCAGTTTGTCCATGTAAATTTTCCCTCAACATGTAATATATTAATCAGTGCATTGCTTGAGATGAAAAAACTAAGTCTTTTATTTTTTTATGGGGTGGGAAGATTCCTCTTTGTTTCTCATGTAGTGATTCTATGGCATTGAAATCTTTTTCCAATATGAATTTTACATGTCCAAGTGTGTGAATGGTTCTTGTCAATGTTTCCCATAATTTTTCTTTATCATGTGTGGTTGTCGGTCCATAAACATTGAATAATCTAAAATTCAAGTCAAAATTTACCACGGTCATTAGCTACCAATTATTGTCTCTATCAGATACCTCAATGGTCACTACTTTTGGATTTCATGGTGTAATTAGACCACCTAAGGCCCCTTGAGCTAGAGCATGAAATGATTTCCATTTTCCCCATTTCATAACTAATGCCTCATATGTTTGTTGTGACATTTTAAATTCTTGTAGTAGAATGATGTCTGACCCTCAAACATCAACTTGGTGTTTGACCTAGGCTCTCTTGCCAGAGTCATTGATGCCTCTAACATTCCAAGACAGTATTATTATTGTGCTTGAGGAGAGTAGCATGCCCTCCTTGGTCTTTTACTTACTAAGAATCTCCCATCTAATGTAGTTTGCACTCCTACATCTATCTCTTCTTTGAGTTTGGTGATTATGGACTTTCCCCCTCTTTTTCCTAGTGTTTTTTCTAATCGTCATCTAAGAAGGTATCCGTGATTTTTCATCCATCTCCATGTCATTGTCCTTAGGGGCCTGTTTTATAAAAGATATTTGTGATGAGTCATCATGAGAGGGCCTAAAGTATGATTCTTCTAGTATTATTTTCTCTGCTATCTCAATAAAGAGGTATGAGCCTACTATGAAGAGGAGTTTTTATGCAAGATCTTCCAAGTTATCTTGACAACTTCAATTTTTTAAACATGTTGCCTTAAGATGATCTCCATCTCTCTTAGAGAGGATTTATTTGTTCTCAATGACTAGTCCTCTTTTATTCAATATTTGATGCTAACCAAATTCCAAATTGATAGTATTGTTCAAAGCCAATTTTAGAGAAATGTAGACAATATTTTTAGAGAACATCAAATGAAAAATAATATTATCTATTAGCATTAATGATATTAAAGAAATGACATTTGTAGTTCCTTTCTTGCAATAGCTGTTAGTTTCCTTGGATTTAGTGGAAAGTGGAGGATTATTTACAATTGTTAACATCGCAAAGATTTCTAACTTTTCCTGAGGTGAAATTGTATGTTCTCTTTCTCCTTGATACCCTTGAATCATTTTGTTAACCTTGTCCGTCTCTAATTCTAAATCTTTGTTTTGAGATACTAAGTCCTTGAAGTTTTCAAAAAAATTCTGATTCAAACTTACTTGTTATCTTTTTTCTTAATATACTTGCCTCATTTTGTTAGTCTTGTCTATCTTTGATTCTCGGACCTCATTATCCATAAAAAAGGGTGATTGATGTAAAGGGAAAATAAGTTCTTTCAATTTATGCGAGTTAGGGAATGCTGGTGCATGGTGGCCCATGCCATGACAAATGGTTCATACATTTTGTGAATTTTCTACAAGGATTAGTTGAACCCATTTACAAAATTTAGAGTTTATCATAAGTTAGTTTGTGTTCATTTTGGAGGTATCCAACAAGATACAAACTCTAACTAGTTTGGAGGGATCCCTGAATAATTCCATGTCATGTTTGAAAAAAAATCCCTATTTGGTTTTGTGAGGCCTCACCCCGACCCATCATAGCTCAGCTGATACACTTATTTTGATACATTATGATTCGATATTTTGGAACATTATATTTAATGGACTAGACATTATTAGTATTATTTATGTTATGTGATGATTACTTCAATATACTTTATTGATGATGTTTATGGTGTTTTGGGTATACGCATACATTATGATGATTATTTCAGTATTTTAATTCAAATGGAGGAATATGTTATGTTATTTTGATTATGCCATCAATTATGGTTATCAGGTGCAGAAATGGGAAAAGGTTATTAAATGAAAATGTAAAATGTTCATTCTATTGATTATGCAATTTTATTTATATATATATACATGTGATTTTATTGAGTTGTTGATGTTCAATTTAGTGTGTAGGAAAATTACCATGGAAATTATCAGAGAATCAGTAACCAACCATATGTGCAAACTATAAAGCCAAGGTTGAATCTAATGAAGAGATTTAAACCTCGTTGTTAAGTGATTTAATTCATGACTGTAAATTGTATGTATGTATTAGGTGTTTTCACTATGTAATTAGTGACATGTCAATGTTGTATTATGTTATTTTACAGTATCACTTGACAATTGTTATGTGTTTATGTAATGACATGTCTACTAAGGTTGGCAATGCAATCCTAAGCCTAACCGACTTAATAGGAACCTAATTAAACCCCCTTTGTTTGGAGATACTTGTAAAGTCCCACCAATTAGATTATTTAAGTTTGTTTTTTTTTTCTAGTCACTTCTAGAGGCTAAAAAGTGGTCCTAAGGACCAATTTTAAGCAAAATCTTAGTACCTTAGTGATAGGGGTATGGGTTAGGAATATTTCTAACACTTCTAGAACTCCCTAGTGGCCCTGGTGACCCTCTTAATAACACATTTCTCACATGTTACGAAAATGGAGTGAGTCTTGACTTTTTACCCAAACCCACACTCCTTTCCAATCTTGCATTTATGTTAGGGCACTAGTACATTTGAGGCCAAATTTTGATGGCCATTTGTCAAATTTTCAATGGCCATTTGTCAAAACTACGACACATCTACCTATCGGCATTTTTGCATTGGAAATGGCGATGGAAGCGATAACCATCAGTATGCCGACATCCCTACCCATTGGAATTGGACACATAAATAGCAATTTTACTATGTGACCAATCTGTCGAAAAATTCTTCTTTCAACATTTCGTCAGTCGAAAAGGTGAGTGATATTTAGTAGATCTCTGACAGGAGTACCTGTCGAAGGTATAGCTATCATGTTGCACCCATTTGTCAGGTTTGGGTCCCACCGATGGTTACCTATGGGATGTTCGACGATAAGTAATCAAGTTTTGACACAAGTAGCCATCGAAGGAATAACTCTTCTGTCAGAAAAGGATTACTACATGTCAAAAAACCGACGGAGTAGCATAGTAAAAATAACAAAGCTCAAGAGACCATCATAGTTGGTCTCTGTCTTTGGTCCATATACTGACAAAACATTTTACATTTCATTAGCTCATCAAATGAGGGGATTTGAAAGAATTGAATAAAATATTTTCATGATAACGTATATTATTTAAGTTGACGTTGCATGAATTTATCGACTCTAGGCACTTGTATACTACGACCACAACCATAAAGAAGCATGTCCTCCCATGGCCTGATTACTCAAGCCACAAGAGGGATGCTTCTTTATGGTTGTGCTCGATATATACAAGTGCATGAAGTAGATAAATTCATTCATTGTCAAACTAAAATAATATACGTTATACATGAAAATATCATCCATTAAATTCTTTCAAATCACCGCATTTAATGAGCTAACGAAATGTAAAATGTTTTGTCAGTATATGGACCAAGGATAGAGACCAACTATGATGGTCTCTTGAGCTATGCTATCTTTAGTCCTAGCTACTGGGTAAGGGCTGGAAGACTTATACCTGTCAATCGTTGAGAATAATCACCGCCTTGCCTTTATGTACACTACACAGTATCCAATATAAGAGAAGGCAGAAAATATGAATGGATAAAAGAAATGAAAGATACAATAAAATTATCTTGTTGTTTTAATTGATCCTAGTCTCGCAAAAGTTATTTTATATGATCACTAGCACATTTCGTGCATGGATGAGAAACAGTATCCAAATTTTCTAGATTCTGAGAAGAGGTATGAGTGGAGGCCAAAAAAGGGATATTTGTGAAGGTTTTATAGATGCAGTACTGAATCATCATCTTTGCACTGGTACTCAATCTGGAAACCCTCTCTAGAAAATCTCCACAAAAATCCCTTCTAGCCTCCATTGCATATACGTCTTCTCAGTATCTAAAAACTCTCCAGCATTGATTCCCGTCATTTTTCACCATCTCCGTGGACTGAAACCTTAAATTATTGAGCTTCTCTTTGTTTCAAGAATAGTTTAACATTCTCTACTTATTAGGGCCAACCACGTGAAGGTGGAAGCTCATTTGGCCCCTCCTAGGAGCCTCTTATGACCCTTTATGACATTTTAAGACCTCTAAGATGTGTATTCTTAGGGGTCGTAAAGTGTCGTGAAGGGTCATAAGGGGTCCTGGGACACAATAGTTGAGAAACATAAATGTACGCATCATGGTCACAATTTTTTGGAGATAACATAATTGAGTGGTATACCCAGACGATGCAAAGCAACCACTACTCCTCTAGAATCAAAGGAGTAGTAGTTGCTTTGCATCGTTTGGGTATACAACTCAATTATGTTGTATACCCAAATGATGGAGAGAAACTCCTGCACCTCCAATTCCAAGTTGACTACATTTTTTTCTCATGAATACAAGGTCCTCCAACACAAATTTATTCAATTTGAAATTGGAGGTGCAGAAGTTGTTGTCCATCGCTTGGGTATACAACTCAATTACGTTGTCTCCAAAAAATTGTGACCATGATGCCTACAATTATGTTTCTTAGCTATTGTGAAATCTACATTTATGTTTCTCAGTTGTCATTCTTATGTGCATGTTTTTATGTGTTTAGGAAGACATCTTTCTAGCCTGGGCCTGGATCCTTTGGCAATTAGCTTCATAATAATTTAGATGACAAATGAGCAATTAGCTTCCCAAGAAAAATCCCATAAATGAACTATGCATACCCCAATTCCTGTGCCCTCTGTGCATACCCAAATGATATATTTGAAACAAAAAAGGGTAAGGCTTAAAGAAGTTAATTTTGTATCACTAGACAGATCTATATATTTTATCCACAACAACCAAACTTCAAAGGATCTAATCCCAAGCTAGAAAGATGTCTTCCCATTCTGTTTAAGCCATATTCCTTGTTCTTGTCAAACTTCCTTGGTACGGTAGGCGTGCTCTTTGCAGTACTCTTCTTCAACTTGTGTTCAATGATAAGCATCCTCTTCTTCTTCCTAATTGCAGCCAGAGCTTCCTTTTCATCAAGATTCAACTCCACTTCCCCCATCTCATCATCCTCGTCACCCTCAACTACCATCCTAAGGCTTTCTTCCCTCTCCAGTTCTTCAAGCCTCTGCAAGATATCTGGATCAATAAAGTCTGCAACATTGTGTCCATCCATGACCTCAAGAATATCATCTTCTTTCCACTCTTCATTTGCCAAAATATACCACAATCTTAAGACTCGTGACTCTTCAAATTCTCTTGTTTCCTTCAGACCTCCAAACATGTGTACTGTGAGATTTCCTCCAACAAATAGACTGATGATTTTCACAATAGTACATGTCTTGGAAGGAAAGCTCATAGTAGTGCTTAGGCCAATCTAAATGTTCATCACCTGTGCATATAAGAGTTGATCATAGAAGGTATATGCACAGGTGAAAAACATGCATATTTGACCAAGCAATATTGGGAGCTAGACCCAACAACAAATAGATTTGTGGTGATTATCACAATAGTACATGTGTTGTTGGGTAAGCTCCCAATAGTGCTCAGGAAAATATGCATGTTCATCACCTGTGCATATGCAGTGGCTCTAATGGCAAATACAATCACAAAATTCTGCATACTCCTTATTTTGTTCTGTGTTGATATTATCAGACATGGTCTTTTTTGAATGGAATGACTCATTACTTGTACATTGACTAGAATGTTGGTGGAAGAAGGATGATTTGTTTGCAACCTGCAGATACACAAACACCGAACAACCATTTTTTCAACTCTAATTTTCTCAACACAAAGGGACATTTATCATAGCCATAAAAACATGATTGTTTTAAAATGGAATACACCAAGGAGTACCATAAAAAATATTGACCATTTACAATCATGAATAGTTAACCTAAATCAAATAGCTCATTTTTTTATCAGCATGTGTAGTCTTTGTGTATATGAAAAATGAATGAAATATATATCAAGCTAAAATAAAACAGTGAACAAAAATTCAAATTCAAGGCCTAATTTATCAAGAGAAACAAACATTAGGACAAAAGAAAAATCATTAAGACTATAGAAAAATCATTAAGACTAGAAAATCAAGTTATAGAAAAATCATTACAACTATAGAAAAATCATTTAGACTAGAAAATCAAGTTCTACAAATGGACGGTTCTGGTGCTTTGCCATTACAACAATTGAGCATTCATCATTTGGTACTTCTTGGTGTATTCCATTTAAGTTTTTTAGATGCCATGATTATGTGCATGTTCTTTATGTGTTTGGCTTCTCTCCCTCACAAGGGATACACCGATAGGTAATTGATTTGAAAGCATAATGATTTGATAGTCTTTTTTCAGGATAGGCATAATCATCTTGCCAACCTTAATTAGCAACAATTTTTATATATGTCAAGTACTTATAATCAATATGCCCAACAAAAAGAGACTTAGTAGTAAAAGAATAAGGTTGCACATCCACATCCATCCAAGTGCAGCAACCTTCAAAGATTTGCACCGGTAAAGAGAATCTCCAGATTTTATCAGCCTAACATAGTCTTTGTCCACTTTGGCAATAAGAACCTCAAAATAGAGAAAAGAAACTTAGTAAAACTAGTCTATGTCATTGTTTGTGAGGTTACATTCATGATAAGTGCCTCTCAAACCTCTCCAAACATGTAAGATTGTCTTTAAATAGTTTATTGATCTCTTCTAAACATTAACAAAATCAAACCTACATTTGAATCCACACACAATAACCCAAAATGAAGGGTTTTGTATCCTTTAATGAATCTTAGTCACTGGTAACGCATGGACAGTTAAACCACTAGTCTCCAAAGCATTCAATAAGTGAATATAAATGTTTGAAAACTACTCCCAACAATTCTTAAACATACTTTATTGTTTAAGAATTGTTGGGACTAGTCCTTTGGCATGTATTAAACAAAATAGAATTTTCAGCATATTATTATCATTCTATTTCTTTGTTGTAAACATGCCATTGGTTCAGTTTTAATCTACTAGTGTCATGCCCTAGCCCATGCTTTATCTCCATTATTTGATGTTATTCATTGTTTTGAAATGTTGACTATGGTTATCAAATGGAAAAAATAGAAAAAAAAAAATTAACACGAAAATAAATTTACAAAACGAAACCAATGGCATGTTTACAACAAAGAAATAGAATGATAATAATATGCTGAACCAATGACATGTTTACAACAAAGAAATAAAATGATAATAATATGCTGAAAATTCTATTCTGTTTAATACACGCCAAAGGACCAGTTGTATAAAATTGTCAATCACATAGCATTTCACTATTGTATGAGTGGATTGTGCAGGAATAGTTAACATTAAAAAAAGGAGAAAACTCCTCAACACATCTTGGAAACTATTGAATTCAATAATAAGTTAAACCTAACACCAGCACTATTCCTTCCATTCACTTCTACCAAGAATAAAGCATTTAATCCATTCAACATTACATATAATCATTAGATAGTTACATTTGTTGGCTGTGTAGAGGAACAGTCATGACCAAAATGATCAAAAGTACTTTCACCCTTGCACAAGTTATTTCAAACTTCAAGTAAAATGAGAAATATGCTATATCAAATCATTCATATTCATAGTAACCATTCAAAAGATAATGATTTGACAGTCTATTTTTAGGATAGGCGTAATCATCCCTCCAACCTTAATTAGCAACATTTGTGATATATGTTAAGTACTTATAATCAGTATGCCCAACAAACAAAGACTTAGTAGTAAAAGCATGTCCTTTGGTTTACTAGTTTAATCTGGTTTAAGAATGGTTTGTTTCATGTTTGAATGTACCATTGAATGAAGTTTGGTTATATTAAGTACAATCTTAAGACTCGTGACTCTTCAAATTCTCTTGTTTCCTTCATACCTCCAAACATGTGTACTATGAGTAGCCCTCCAACAAATGGACTTGTGATGATTTTCACAATATTTCATGTGTTGGAGGACTACTCAAAGTACTGCTTAGGCAAATTTGAATGTTAATCACCTGTGCATATAAGAGTTGATCATAGAAGGTATATGCACAAGTGAAAAACATGCATATTTGACCAAGCAATACTGGGAGCTACACCCAGCAACAAATAGATTTGTGGTGATTTTCACAATAGTACATGTGTTGCTGGGTAAGCTCCCAATAGCAGTCAGGCAAATATGAATGTTCATCACCTGTGCATATGAAGTGGCTCTAATGGAAGATACAATCACTAAATTCTGCATACTCCTTATTTTGTTTTGGGTTGATATTGTCAAACATGGTCTTTCTTGAATGGAATGACTCATTACTTGTACATTGACTAGATTGTTGGTGGAAGAAGCATGATTTTTTTGCAACCATTTTTTCAACTCTAATTTTCTCAACACAAAGGGACATTTATCATAGCCATAGAAACATGATTATTTTAAAATGGAATACACCAAGGAGTACCATCAGAAATATTGACTATTTACAATCATGAATAGTTAACCTTAATCAAATAGCTCATTTTTTTATCAGCATGTGTAGTCTCTGTGTATATGAAAAATGAATGAAATATCAAGCTGAAATAAAACAGTGAACATAAATTCAAATTCAAGGCCTAATTTATCAAGAGCAACAAACATTAGGACAAAAAAAAAATCATTAAGACTATAGAAAAATCATTAGGACTATAGAAAAATTATTAAGACTAGAAAATCAAGTTCTAGAAAAATCATTACGACTATAGAAAAATCATTTAGACTAGAAAATCAAGTTCTAAAAATGGACGGTTCTGATGCTTTTCCATTACAACAATTGAGCATTCATCATTTGGTACTTCTTAGTGTATTCCATTTAAGTTTTTCAGCTATCGTGTTTATGTGCATGTTCTTTATGTGTTTGGCTTCTCTCCCTCACAAGGGATATGTTGATAGGTAATTGATTTGAAAGCATAATGATTTGATAGTCTTTTTTCAGGATAGGCGTAATCATTCCACCAACCTTAATTAGCAACATTTGTGATATATGTCAAGTACTTATAATCAATATGCCCAACAAATAGAGACTTAGTAGTAAAAGCATAAGGTTGAACATCCACATCCGCCCTAGTAAGTATTAGAGCCTTTCAAATTTGTAAAGAAAAGAAACTTTGCAAATCAAATTGATATTTAATTAAAACCTATGTTCTTGATCAAGTTCTTAAGATTAAAGCATGAAACCATCAAGTTCTTCACCTATGTTCTTCATGGTTGGGGAAGTTTTGATGGAGTTATATGTAACCTTTGGAAGTCATTGTATGATAGACTTAAGCCTAGAGTGTACAGCAGGAACAGAGATTCAATAAAAATAGAAGTTTAAATCTACAAGTCCATTGTGTTATGCATTGTTGAAAGGCTTCTTTACTTATTGTTTTGGTTTCTAAATTCAAGGATGGAATAGTAAGCACTCTCCAAGAATTCATTTCATCATTGAATGTATTGTGAGCACTTTAAAATTCCGTTCCTTATGTTTTGACTGGTAAAACCAATGATTGTTCCAAGTAATGTTTTTAATCCTTTGAAGTTTCTCATGATCCTGATGTAAGTTGATTGGATTAAGCAATTTGGGGATCCAATAGGACTTTAGGGGAGTTCAATAAATGTTTTGGAAGACTTAGAGGAACTATTAGCATGACTTTTCCTTCATCTACAATGAGTTAGATTGAATTTGCTAAGTTTTTCCTTTGTTTTGAAGAGTATTTTGTAGGCTATTTTGTAAAAAAAATTAACACGATTTTTTTTAACAAAACTGAACCAATGGCATGTTTACAACAAAGAAATTGAATGATAATAATATGCTGAAAATTATATTCTGTTTAATACATGCCAAAGGACCAGTTGTATGAAATTGTCAATCACATAGCATTTCACTGTTGTATGAGTAGATTGCGCAGGAATGGTTAACATTAAACAAGGAGAAAACTCCTCAACACATCTTGGAAACCATTGAATTCAATAATAAATGAAACATAACACCAACACTATTCCTTCCATTCACTTCTACCAAGAATAAAGAATTTAATCCATTCAACATTACATATAATCATTAGACAGTTACATTTCCTAACTGTGTAGAGGAGCAGTCACGACCAAAATGATCAAAACTACTTTCACCCTTGCACAAGCTATTCCAAACTTCAAGTAAAATGAGAAATATGCTATATCAAATCATTCATATTTATAGTAACCATTCAAAGGATCATTTTGTCAATGAACCCTCTGATTGTACCCATGTGGCAGAGAAATGAAACCTCAAAATAGAGAAAGGAAACTTAGTAAAACCAGTCTATGCCACTGTTTGTGAGGGTATAGTCATGATAAGTGCCTCTCAAACCTCTCCAAACATGTAAGAATGTATTTAAATACTTTATTGATCTCTTCTAAACATTAACATATGGATAGTCAAACCAGTAGTCTCCAAAGCATTCAATAAGTGAATATGAATGTTTAAAAACTTTCCTCTCAACTTCCCCAACCACTCCTAATTAATTAGAGGGATTAGTTAAGTGTTTAGACACTAAAACTTCTTAAACATACTTTATCTAATATGATGAATTGTAATATCAACAAACGTGAATCCAAACATTTCAAAATAGTGAATTGATATCCTTGAGCACAAGCACCAATAACAACAAATAATTGAGATAAAGCATGGGCTAGGGCACAACACCAGTAGAATGCGGTCATTTCAGTGAGCATTCATGATCAAATAAAATGCAATGCATTTGAAATTTGCGGTCGAATATGATGTCAGAGTCTCAAAAGATGTTGCCCGTCAAAAATACCAATCAAGGATGAAGAAATCACATACCTTCTCTCAGGCTCAGCTTGCACGAAGGAAGATTTGATAGTCAAATATTCCTTGTACCACACAAAGAACATGCCATTGGTTCAGTTTAGCATGTTATTATCATATCAAATAAAGTATGTTTAAGAATTCTTGGTAAGGATAGGAATTGTGGAGATTCTAGAAATATCCCTCTAACCAATTAGGAGTGGTTGGAGAAGTTGAGAGGAAAGTTTTCAAACATTCATATTCACTTATTGAATGTTTTGGAGATTACTAGTTTGACCGTCCATGCATTACCAGTGACTGAGATTCATTAAATAATTTCCATGTGTTATCGTTGTATTGTGTATTTCCAATATGTTTAGATGCAGGGCAGACCAGGAGAATGAAGGATCACTCACTGATTGCATGATAACCCGGTTTTGAAGGGTCACTGGTTAGGGGACAGTCAAGGTCTAGATGTTGATAGTGTTCGTTGAGGGAAGGAGGATTGTAAAAGACTTGTTATCATTGTATTGTGTATTTCAAATATGTTTGGATGCAGGGCAGAACAGGAGAATGAAGGATCACTCACTGATTGCATGATAACCCATTTTTAAAGGGTCACTGGTTGAGGGGACAATCAAGGTCTTGATGTTGATAGTGTTCCTTGAGGGAAGGCAGATTGTGAAAGACTTTTTATCATTTTATTGTGTATTTCCAATATGTTTAGATGTAGGGCAGACCAAGAGAATGAAGGATCACTCACTGATTGCATGATAACCCAATTTTGAAGGGTCACTGGTTGAGGGGACAGTCAAGGTCCGGATGTTGATAGTGTTCGTTGAGGGAAGGGGGATTGTGAAAGAATTGTTATCATTGTATTGTGTATTTCCAATATGTTTGGATGCAAGGCAGAATAGGAGAATGAAGGATCACTCACTAATTGCATGATAACCCAATTTTGAAGGGTCACTGGTTGAGGGGACAGTCAAGGTCTGGATGTTGATAGTGTTCCTTGAGGGAAGGGGGATTTTGAAAGACTTGCTATCATTGTATTGTGTATTTTCAATATGTTTGGATGCAGGACAGACCAGGAGAATGAAGGATCACTCACTGATTGCATGATAACCTAGTTTTGAAGGGTCACTGGTTGAGGGGACAATCAAGGTCCGGATGTTGATAGTGTTCCTTGAGGGAAGGGGGGTTGTAAAAGACTTGTTCTCATTGTATTGTGTATTTCCAATATGTTTGGATGCAGGGCAGAACAAGAGAATGAAGCATCACTTACTGATTGCATGATAACCCGATTTTGAAGGATCACTGGTTGAGGGGATAGTCAAGATCTAGATGTTGATATTGTTCCTTAATGAGGGAAGGGGGATTGTGAAAGACTTTTTATCATTGTATTGTATGTGTCCAATATGTTTGGATGCAGGTCAAACCAAGAGAATGAAGGATCGCTCATTGATTGCATGATAACTTAGTTTTGAAGGGTCACTGGTTAAGGGAACAGTCAAGGTCTGGATGTTGATAGTGTTCCTTGAGGGAAGGGGGATTGTGAAAAGCTTGTTATCATTGTATTGTGTATTTCCAATATGTTTGGATGCAGGGAAGACCACGAGAATGAAGGATCACTCACTGATTGCATGATAACCCGGTTTTGAAGGGTCACTAATTGAGGGGACAGTCAAGGTCCAGATGACTGGGCCATTCGAGGACCATATTTCTTTGTATTAATTTCTATTCAAATTGGATGCATGGATTTCTTGTGAATTATCAGCTGCTATGTATCCTGCAACTACGTCTATAAATCTACATATACTTCTCTAGGGTTATAAGCCACTTAGGGATCAAAATAGAGAAACTAACTCAAAATCGTTCTTTGTCCTATTTCCTTTTTAAAAAGTCTCAACTATCAATGATATAACAATACATTTGATGCCCTCAGCTATCAATACAAATGGCACCTAGCTAGAAGCTCATGGGCTATCCATTTGATAACCACAGTCAACATTTCAAAAAAATGGTTATCCTTGAGAACAAGCACCAATAACATCAAATAATGGAGTTAAAGCACTAAATCAAAATCATTCTTTGTCCTATTTCCTTTTAACAAAGTCTCAACTATCAATGATACAATACATTTGATACCCTAAGCTATCAATACAAATGGCGCCTAGCTAGAAGCTCACGGGCTGTCCATTTGATAACCACAGTCAACATTTTAAAAAAATGAATATCCTTGAGCACAAGCACCAATAACATCAAATAATGGAGTTAAAGCATGGGCTAGGGCATGACACTAGTAACATCAAATAATAGAGATAAAGCACCGACTAGGGCATGACACTAGTAGAATGTGGTCATTTTAGAGAGCATTCATGATCAAATAAAATGCAATGCATATGAAATTTGTGGTCGAATATGATGCCAGAGGCTCGAAAGATGAAGAAATTACATACCTTCTCTTGCTCGCGCCCAGCTCATTTTCCTCCCGCTCCTTTTCTATGCCAATCAAAATAAAAATGATTTAGTGCTTCACTTTTCTTTTTATGTATACCGGAAACGGTCTGAATTCCAATGGTCAATTTAAAACCCATCGGAATACCGACATCATCGGGGCCTATTTTTTAAAAAAATAACAAATTCATTAAAAAGAATTACCCGTCAGAAGTGTTTGTTGAAATTTGGCCCCAAATGTAGTAGTGGGGGACAAAGGAAAAGCCATAGGACTTAGGGATCAATTCTGAATTTAATGTTCGTGGGTGGGTAGAATTTGGAGGCTTTTTAGAGGCCCTTTGTAGAGTTAGAGGGTGTTCACCCACTCTCTACTTTTAGAGACATTAGGGTTTTAGATTGAAGGAAGAAAAAAAGGGATTGGGCTCTTCTCAGGCATCATTTTACCATAACACTTGTGAAGGTTGGTCTCCACCATTTCCATGAAAGTTTCTTTGTTTTTTTTGCAAATAGATTAGTATGTATATCATTCTCTTGCATATGTGATCAATGTATTTTGTGTTGTTATGATGTACGGGAATGGAATTTTGGATTTGGTTTCATGCTTATTGTGTTTATCTTTGTTTGAATGAGCGAGTTTTGTGAAGGGTGTAATGGCATTACTCACCCTTGGATAGGGAAGAAGTGACGAAGTATGGGGGAAGGGGTTATTTGGAATCCATGAATGTGTAGAGTCTCTTCTAATAGAGAGAAGAGGGGAAAAAAAATGCAAGGTGTATGGGCCCTTGCATGCAAATGTTATTGATCTTGATTTGGGGGAGATAAGGAGGAGATTGTATGGAAAAATGTATGTGGATTCTAGCCTTGGAAAGATATGGTTATTGTATGTATTCATTTGGAAATCTCCTACATGGAAGTCCACCTTCACCCCTTATTATGGTTTCGAGGTGAATCCCATTGTGCAAGCCTTGGATGGGTGTTTTTTTAATTTTGTTTATGTTGTGTGAATGGTGTGGATGTCATATGTTGGTTACCGGTTCTCCTAGCTCGAAGGTGGTCTCTTTGAGACCTAGGATGGGAGGTGAGCTCTCCATGGTTAGTTTTATGTGTTTTTTTTCAAATTTTAGATACACCTTATGATGGAGCCATTTTGGATTGGGAGCATGGATGGTGTTCTTGATGTCATTGTGTTGGATAGCTCTCCATTGTATTATCACCTATTGTATTGTGCTTTCATCTTGAAGATGAATTTTGTAATGGAATGGATCAAGTGTTGTAGACTCCAATATTGTTAATAGAAATATAATTATTTTGTGAAAATGAGCAAGTTATGTGTTCAAGTTTTTATTGGATTGCAAATCATATCTTGTCTTCAAATGTATTATTTTCCATAACTTCAAGTTGAATACTCTCTATTTCCTTCTTGGAAAATTTGGTTTATAAACAATGTGCTCAAAAGTTCATGTTATAAGTTTGAGGGATGGATTATCTAAGTTATAGTTGTAATTAATCATCCTTAGGATCATGAATTTTAAAACAATGATCAAAACATTATACATTAAATTCAATATTGCACCTTAAATCTTATTTAAGAAAATCATGATAGCAATGGATTTTTAACCAAATTGTAATACTAAGTAATAACTACCTATTATCAATACTTATATAAACAATTCACTCAATAGAATGCATAAACAATAATTCATGGTACATCTATTTAACTCCAAAAATGAAATACATTGTTAAGGAGGAATAGCAAAGAAAAATATAATTTTCATGTTATGAGAGAGCCAAAATAGCTCTCTAGAAAATGTATGGGAAAGAATTATAATTCTCATTTGTGACAGAGAATATTCTTCCTATTATCCCCTCACTAAGAAAGTGGTTAGAATACTAAACCCATCCTATTAACCCTTGTTAGTGCAAACCCAATTGTTTAATTGATGGGGAAAGGCATAATTATGCAATGAAGGGACATCCCGTGGGTCTCATACCCGTATTACCCCTTTACTTTTATAACCCTCTATATGGGCGCAGGAAGTGACACACTTCTTGTTTCAAAAAATAAGAGAGGAGAAAATAAGCATTTAATAACTTACCTTGCATGCCTTTGGGGGCAGTTGTCCTTTTGGGTCGCCCATCCTCCTTGGATATGGAGCCATCCACTTGATAAGCACCCTTACCTCCATGTGTACTTTCCTCCCTGCCATGTGTACCATGTTGTTGTCTTGGCCTACCACCTTTTCAAACTTGATCACCTTACACTCTATCAAGGTTAAATTTCTTATGGGCCCCAAACTTAAGTTTTCATCAAATCTGCACTTTACCCTCCTCCTTGGCATTCGACCCCCTACTTTTTGTAGCCCTTGACTTTTTGTCCTTTCACCTCATACCACTTGGCACGTGGGTCATGAGAAGGGAAAGGTTGATGGGATAGGAAGTAGGTTGGGGTATAGGGTAGAATAATAGGGTTAGAGTAGTTAGGATTTGTTTAATAGATCTAGTTAGTAATTATTTGTATAGGTTAGTTTGTTTAATTAAATTTAATAATGATTAATGAAATATGGTTTCATGTGTTCAAAAGGGTGGGATTTAAATAAATTTTATATTAAGGGGTTAGTGGGTTATGTTAATATGTGCCTAGGATTAAGTGTTTAAAGTATAGTTAGGAGATGGGATAAATGTTATTCTTTATAGTTAATTAATTATTATTTATTTAAATAATGGGTGTTAGTAAATGTAGTTTAAAAATTTCCTTCTAAAAGAAAAGGAGTGGATTAGAACTTAATTATTGTTGTTATCAATTAGTTGTAAAATTATGATAGTTATTTAAGGAATTTTAATCCATCATTTAGTAATATATTTGGATGAAATTATTGTGTTTGATGTGAGAACTTTAATTCAAATATGTTAGGAAATCTAATGCAGATAGAATAATTAAATTGGGTTTTTGTTTAAAGGATTATAATAATATCACAGATGGGGTTAATTAATTTGATTGCAAATGCTAAAGGTTTGATAGATTATTGAAGGGGTCTTACTTAGTCAACTTGGTTGTAATATAGGATCATGTTTAAAAGATACATTGAAGGTCGTAAATGACTTAATGATGAAAGTGTAATATGTATTAGTTCTAAATGGATAATGTTATAATTAGGATTAAGGATTTAAGTATTGCTAGGTCAACCTATAATGCAGTTTAGTACACCCATGTGAATCATCTAGTAAAATGAAGTAAGTGTAAGAGTATCAAACCAACCTAACTTAACTTGTGTTCTTAACATAATATTTATGATCATGATGCCACATTTTGTTAAACATGAAACTATAGTTTAATCAATCTGACCCAAGTGTTCCTATAGCACTAAAACTTAGGGTTTTTAACCTGTGTAATGAGTTGGAATACCGACTCTGCATCTGCATGTGATGTGACCCAAACTAAATCTATGTCTAGACCTCGCAATTTGAAAACTAGCTTCACCATGTCATCACCTTTCTGCAACATATTCAGTATTAGTTGTGTCATCGTAGTTGTTTATATTTCTATAAGAAAAATGTCTGTGTTTTGCCCTAGTTTTGGGGATGACATTTTGGTATTAGAACCAAGTTTTGATATTAGGAACCTAAACCCATTACATTTCAACTCGTTTAAACTTAAACTTTTGTACAGGATGCTTGTCGTCACACAAGCTGGCCGATGAGGCAGGGGTCGTAGAGATGCACATGTTGGGGCAGAACAGGAGGATAGACCACCTCCACCACCTCAGAACCCTAACTAAGATATTTTGGACATCCTCTAGAATCTGATTGGGGTGATTTAGTAGAGACTACCACCCATAATTTAGTAGCCCAAGCAGTAGATTCTTGAAAGGGAAGCACAGATTCTAGGAGATGATAGAGCAATTAGAAAAGAGAGGAGTAGGAGTCCTCCACCTAGGCTTGTTGAGGGTCATCATGATCAGGAGGGTGAGTTGGTTCATCAGTTAGAAGTACCACCCAAGCATGAGATACATGTCAGAGAGAGACCCCCTAGAGATATTGGAGATGAGATCTGAGAGTTATTGCGACTCCAGCCACCCTTGTTTTTGGGATCCACTGACGGGTTAGTAGCAAAGGCCTGGTTATAGATTTTACAATGATTCTTTGGATTGTGCTCTTATGGGAGTTTGTGACTTGTAGTCCATCTTCTACGGGAGAAATCCTCCACTTGGTGGCAGCAAGAGGAGTCCATAGGTGGAGTGGATATTGACACACTCACTTGGGAGTCTTTTGTGGCCTGTTTCCAAGAGAGATACCTCTCTGAGCATTTCAGACAGAGACAGATAGAGGAGTTCCATGATCTTTAGTAGAGAGGTCTCACAGTGACCCAGTATGAGAGTCAGTTTCACGAGCTCCTTCTATATGTTGATTACATGAAGGATGAGAAACTACGTATCCATCATTTCATTAAGGGACTTAATATGTCTCTTTAGGGTAGAGTACGCCTAGCCTTTCCTACCACATTTAGAGAGACAATTGAGATGACACTTGTAGCTGAGGATATTCATACTAGACATGAGTCTCAGGATCGGTCTCAGCACTAAAACCCCTCTTCCCAGCAATCAAGACAATAGAGACCCCCTTGGAAGGGGAACCAGAATCATTCAGTAGGATCCTTTAAGGGTCAATAGTCTCAGCAGCACAAATCTCATTAGGATTCTAAATAGAGGCCTTCACAAGGGTATCAGGGCTCCAAGCCCAAATAGTGGCAGTCTTAGTGCCCTAAATAGGATTAGAGGATACAAACCCCTCAGGTATAGCTAGCTAGGACTCAGGAGTCCTCTAGGGGTGGTTACAGTGGTTCTAATAAGACTGGAGGACCACAATAGTCTAGAACATAGGGAGTACAGATTTAGACCCAAGGGCCATGTCACACTTGTGGTGGCATGGGTCATATATCAAGAGAGTGCCCACAGAGATAGTTAGTCAGTGGTCAGAGAGGGGCTACCTTGGAGCCTACAGTTGGAGATATGGGTAGATCCCATATAGTTTTTGCAGCGGTTGATAACCGCTAGGCCGAGCATCAGGCTACAGTTATTGAGGCCACAGATATGATACAAGGTAGTATGGTTACTATTTTATTTGATTTTTGAGCTACTGACTCCTTTATATCTCCATATGTAGTGGAGCATTATAGGCTAGTGGCAGTTAGACAAGATGTCAGTTGGGAGGTAGAGTTAGCCTCGCGAGCCAGGGTGTCAATTAGTTTCATGGTCTGAAATTGTCAGATTCAGATTGGGGACATGTCCATGATGTCTGATCTATGCATTACCCCTCTAGGTTCATATGATGTTGTCCTTGGCATGGATTGGCTTTATGCCCACAACGCCAAGATGGATTGTCGATAGAATAGGGTAGAGTGTGTGGACGAGCATGCTATTCCTAGGGTGATCTCCAGAGTGCAGAGACTCGTATATCTTCATATGATTTTTTCTATGCAGCTTAGGCGGTGCATGCAAAAGGGATGTCAGCTATTTTCTATCACCATTAGTGATAGAGAGGAGGATTCAAAGAGGGAGCCATCCCTCGATGATTTTCCTATCCTATGGGATTTTACAAATGTATTTCCTTCAGAACTTCTTGGTATGCCTCCACCTAGAGCAGTGGATTTTCACATAGACCTTGTACTAGGAGCTGAGCCAGTATCGAGAACACTATATAGGATGACTACCCATGAGATTAGTGAGCTCAAGATTCAGCTGGAGGAGCTCTTGGAGAAAGGGCATATTCAACCTAGTGTGTCACCTTGGGGTGCACCGGTGATCTTCATGAAGAAGAAGGATGGATCACTTAGGTTGTGCATTGATTATCGACAGTTGAAATAAGTAATTATTAAGAACCGATACCCATTTCCTAGGATCGATGATCTCTTTGATCAGTTACAGGGTGCTCGAGTATTCTCGAAGATAGATCTAAAGTCAAGTTATCATCGGTTGAGAATTGTGGAGAGTGATATCCACAAGACTGCATTTCGTACAAGATATGGTCACTATGAGTTCATCGTGGTACCATTTGGCCTCATGAAAGGCCCATCTGTATTCAAGAGCCTCATGAATGGAGTATTCTGTACCTTCTTGGATAAGTTTTTGGTCATGTTCCTAGATGATATTTTGATATATTTTCATGATGAGAAGGAGCATGAGGAGCACCTGAGACAAGTTTTGTAGAGGTTGAGAGAGAACTAGTTGTTTGGCAGCTTGTTGAAGTGTGCATTCTTATGACCCAAGGTACATTATTTGGGTCATGTTATATTCGATGATGGAATCTCAATAGATCCATCAAAGATTTGAGCCATTACAGATTGGCTAGCACCCACCAGTGTCATTGAGGTGAGGAGTTTTATGGGGTTAGAAGGATACTACAGACTCTTCATTGCAGGATTTTCCAGATTAGCACACCCCATCACCTCCCTTCAGAGAGAGGGAAAGAAATATGAGTAGACAGAGAAGTGTGAGATAGCTTTTTAGGAGCTCAAGAGAGCCCTCACAAGTGCACCAATACTTGCAGTGCCAGACCCTTCAGTGGATTTTTTGGTGTGCACAAATGCATCATTGGATGGTATAGGGGCAGTCCTTATGTAGGATGGATGACCTATCTCCTATGAGTCTAGGAAGTTGAAGACTCATGAGCTTAATTACCCTACTCATGACCTAGAGCTTGTTGCAGTGGTTCATTCTTTAGTGAGGTTGCGACACTTCCTTCTAGGTCATAGATTCAAGCTTCATTCCGACCACCGGAGCTTGCAGTATATTTTCACTCAGTCAAACCTTAATGCTAGAAAGAGAAGGTGGATGGAGTTCCTTTGTGAGTATGATTTTGATTTTCATTACATCAAAGGGAAGGATAATGTGGTTACAGATGCCTTGAGTAGGAGACACCACAAGCTTTCATCTGTGACTACTTGTACTGATTTGAGAGAGTGTATCCTACGTCATTTGCTAGAGGATTCTTTTTATGCAGAGATTTGTCAGTTGGTGCATTCTCATATACCCTTAGAGGGAAAGTATTCAGAGTATTCCTTGGAGTCTAATGGACTATTACATCATAGAGGGTGTATCTATGTACCTTCCATTGGGGATTTGTGTGAGTTCATTATACTTGAGGCACATAGAGCACCTTATGTAGCGCACCCCAATGTTAAGAAGTTACATGCAAATTTGAGATAGTTGTTCTTGGAGATTTGCCAGCAGGCCAATACTGACTGTATGTTTTTCATTAATGACAATATATGGAAAGTAGCATGCGTAGAAGACTTATGCAGTAAGATTTTAGTATATGTAGCATGGACATGATATCAGAATGATATCATGGGCACAGAGGTTAACTATTAGTACAAACAGTTATATAGCAGCTTGTGTCAACAGTGTTCTTGATAGAGTAATAGGAAGTGTTCAGTGTATGGTTGTTCGTACAGTTACCATAGAGCCTTGCGCACTTTGATATATGATGAAGACATATTAGTGATGTTACATTCATGGACATAGAGTTTGATGATCAGTAGAAGTCAAGTTATGTAGTCACTATTCACCAGTAGCAGTTTCCTGTGTTGTTCAAAAGAGCCGATAGAGATTATATTGGTTCTGGAGTTGCGCCTATCATTTTGATATGAAACCTTGGATTTAAGCTTATAGAAGAGTTAGTGATGTTCAGTTAAGAGTGCATGAAGTAATTCATCTTGAGGAGAAAGATCCAGTTGTTTTGGTAGAGCCGACAGTGTGTAGTGTGCGTCTACAATTATCTTATTGGACAGGTCCCAGAATGTGCTGTGTGCTTAGTAGAGCTGACTAAATTGTTATTGGAGTTTGTTATGGTTTATCTAATATTATTTCAAGGTGGTTCTAACAGGCCGACTTGATTATATCATTTAGAGGAAATATATTTATAGGAAGTCATTTGTGATTGCTTGGGTGTGGTTTATGGTTGATAGAAAGAGCAGAGCAGAGTGTGTGAAGTGTTGAGCCATTAGAAGAAGGTCTATGTGACCAAGTAAAGTATTTGCGCTATACATTGGAACCAATCCAGATAGTAGGTCTAAGCGCAGTTTACCAAGATCTAGATATAGCTTGTATCTATTATTTAGAAGGTTGTAGCCTTCGCTCCTTTGAGTAGTGTGCTCTCAGATAGTGCGTCCTCTCCCCTAATAAGGACTATTGTAAAAGATTCCTAACAGGGTCCGACCCTTGACCAAGTCTACTATACTAAATATATTGTAAAGAAACTCCTAACAGGGTTAAGGATCTTCTAACAAGGATCATAATACACTAGTGCAGAATATTAGTGGGTGTCAATTCCCACCGGGGTTTTTACCTATTTGGGTTTCCCCGTAACCAAAATATTGTGTTGTGTTCAAGTGTTCTTTCATTGTGTTTATGATTTATGTTTAAGTATACTTAATTGGATAAAGAATTGAAACTTGTAGATAACTGATTCACACCCCCCTCCTCTTAGTTATCTCTTGGGACTATTCCTAACAGTTGTACCATTGGCCAGGCATGAGACTATAGATTGCTAGTATTGTTGTAAGATGCCTAGAGTGCCAGAGGGTGAAAGCAGAGCATCGTCACCCCGATGGGCTTCTACAACCACATGAGATTGCTGAGTGGAAGTGGGATACTACATCTATGGACTTTATTGTTGGTCTTCCCATGTCCTCTTTCCGCCATGATTCCATCTTGGTGACAATCGACACATTGACCAAGGTTACCCACTTCTCACCCGTGCGTACTACATTCATAGCACAAGACGTAGCTCAAGTGTTTTTGTAGGATATTGTCAGACTTCATTGCATTCCCTATAAGATCATCTCTGATAGAGACTCAATATTCACATCAACCTTTTGGAGAGAGTTACAGATAGCATTGGGCACTAGGCTCAATTTTAGTACAATGTATCACCCTCAGATAGATGGTCAAACCAAGAGGGTTAATCAGGTATTGGAGGATGTGTTGTGCATGTACATGATGGACCATCAGGTCAAGTGGGAGGAATACCTACATCTAGTTGAGTTTGCCTAAAATAATGGGCACCATTCATCTATAGGTATGCCACCTTATCGGGCCTTGTATGATAGACCTTGCAAGACACCCTTGATTTGGGACAGGATCAAGGATAGAGTACCTATTGGTTCTTAGTTAGTCAAAGAGATGGAGAAGTAGGTGGTTTTGATTTGACAACATCTTAGAGAGGCACATGATAGATAGAAGAAATATGCAGACGTGAAGAGGATTGATAGAGAGTATAAGGTCAGCAATAGAGTCTTCTTGAGAGTGTGACCGCACAAGAGTCCAATCCCATTCAGAAAGGGCTCTAAGTTGGCACCTTGGCTTGTTGGACCCTTTGAGATCTTAGAGAGGATAGGACCAGTTGCATATCATTTAGCTTTGCCACCTAGCCTGGCACGCATCCATGATGTGTTCCATCTTTCTGTACTTCAAGGATATATTTATGATGAAACTCACATGATAGATTGGGATGCCTTGCAGGTGGAGTCGGGTGGGTAGCTAGCACTAGAGCCCATTCATATTATAGCCCAATGGACCCTTACACTACGAGGCAAAGAGCTGGACTAGGTTAGGGTCTAGTGGGATTGTTATAATGAGCTCATGGCTTCATGGGAGGACGTAGCACAAATGAGATCTCAGTACCCATATTTTTTTTATGAACTCTAGGAGGAAGTTCATGCATAGTGGAGGAGGATGTGAGGCCTCACCCCAACCCATCATAGCTCAGCTGATACACTTATTTTGATACATTATGATTTGATATTTTGGGACATTATATTTGATGGACTAGACATTATTAGTATTATTTATGTTATGTGATGATTACTTTAGTATACTTTATGAATGATGTTTATGGTGATTTGCGTATACGCATGCATTATGATGATTATTTCAGTATTTTAATTCAAATGGAGGAATATGATATGTTATTTTGATTATGCAATCAATTAAGGTTATCAGATGCAGAAATAGGAAAAGGTTATTAAATAAAAATCTAGATTGTTCATTCTATTGATTATGCAATTTGATACACACACATGTGATTTTATTGAGCTACTGATGTTCAATTTAGTGTGCAGGAAAATTACCATGGAAATTATCAGAGAATCAGTAACTAACCATATGTGCAAACTGTAAAGCCAAAGTTGAATCTAATGAAGAGATTTGAACCTCGTTGTTAAGTGATTTAATTCATGACTATAAATTGTATGTATGTATTAGGTGTTTTCACTATGTAATTAGTGAAATGTCAATGTTGTATTATGTTATTTTAGAGTCTCAGTTGACACTTGTTATGTGTTTATGCAATGACATGTCTACTAAGGTTGGTAATGTAACCCTAAACCTAACCAACTTATTCGGAACTTAATTAAACCCTTTTTTTTGGAGATGCTTTTAAAGTCCCACCAATTAGATTATTTAAATTTAATTTTTTTTCTAGTCACTTCTAGAGGCCAAAAAGTGGTCCTAAGGACCAATTTTAAGTAAAATCCTAGTACCTTAGTGATAGGGGTATGGGTTAGGAACATTTATAACACTTCTAGAACCCCGTAGTGGCCTTGGTGATCCTCTTAATAACCCATTTCTCACATGTTACGAAAATGGAGTGAGTCTTGGATTTTTACCCAAATCCACACTCCTTTCCAATCTTGCATTTATGTTAGGGGACAAAGGAAAAGTCATAGGACTTAAGGGTCAATTCTGAATTTAATGTTGGTGGGTGGGTAGGATTTGGAGGCTTTTTAGAGGCCCTTTATAGAGTTAGAGGGTGTTCACCCACTCTCTACTTTTAGAGACATTAGGGTTTTGGATTGAAGGAAGCAAAAAGAGATTGGGCTCTTCTCAGGCATCATTTTACCATAACACTTGTGAAGGTTTGTCTCCACCATTGCCATGAAATTTTTTTTGTTTTTGTTGCAAATAGATTAGTATGTATATCATTCTCTTGCATATGTGATCAATGTATTTTGTGTTGTTGTGATGTAAGGGAATGATATTTTGGGTTTGGTTTCATGCTTATTGTGTTTATCTTTGATTGAACGAGGGAGTTTTGTGAAGGGTGTAATGGCATTACTCACCCTTGGATAGGGAAGAAGTGGCCAAGTATGGGGGAAGGGGTTAGTTGGACTCCATGAATGTGTAGAGTCTCTTCTCATAGAGAGAAGAGGGAAAAAAATGCAAGGTGTATTGGCCCTTGCATGCAAATGTTATTGATCTTGATTTGGGTGACATAAGGAGGAGAATGTATGGAAAAATGTATGTGGATTCTAGCCTTGGAAAGGCATGGTTATTGTATGTAATCATTTGGCAATCTTCTACATGGAAGTCCACCTTCACCCCTTATTATGGGTTCAAGGTGAATTCCATTGTACAATCCTTGGATGGGTGTTTTTTTTGTTATTTTTATGTTGTGTGAATGGTGTGGATGTCACCCCGTTGGTTACCAGTTCTTCTAGCTCAGGGGTGGTCTCTTTGAGACCTAGGATGGGAGGTGAGCGAGATCTCCATGGTTAGTTTTATATTTTTTTTACAGATTTTGGATAGACCTTATGATGGAGCCATTTTGGATTTGGAGCATGGAAGGTGTTCTTGATGTCATTGTGTTGGAGACCTCTCCATTGTATTATCACCTATTGTATTGTGCTTTTATGTTGAAGATGAATCTTGTAATGGAATGGATCAAGTGTTGTAGACTCCAATATTGTTAATAGAAATGTAATTATTTTGTGAGAATGAGAAAGTTATGTGTTCAAGTTTTTATTGGATTGAAAATCATATCTTGTCTTCAAATGTATTGCTTTGCATAACTTCAAGTTGAATACTCTTTATTTCCTTCTTTGAAAATTTGGTTTATAAAAATGTGGTCAAAATTTCATGTTATAAGTTTGAGGGATGAATTATCTAAGTTATAGTTGCAACTAATCATCTTTGGGATCATGAATTTTAATACAATGATCAAAACATTATACATTAAATTCAATATTGCACCTTAAATCTTATTTAAGAAAATCATGATAGCAATGGATTTTTAACCAAATTGTAATACTAAGTAATAACTACCTATTATCAATACTTATATAAAAATCCACTCAATAGAATGCATAAACAATAATTCATGACACATCTATTTAACTCCAAAAATGAAATACATTGTTAAGGAGGAATAGCAAATAAAAATACAACTTTCATGTTATGAGAGAGCCAAAATAGCTCTCTAGAAAATGTATAGGAAAGAATTTTAATTCCCATTTGTGACAGAGAATAGTCTTCCTATTATCTCCTCACTAAGAAAGTGGTTAGAATACTAAACCCCTCCTATTAACCCTTGTTAGTGCAAACCCAATTGTTTAATTGATGAGGAAAAATATAAATATGCAGTGAAGGGACATCTCGTGGGTCCCACACCCATATTACCCCTTTACCTTTATAACCCTCTGTATGGGCGCAGGAAGTGACATGCTTCTTGTTTCAAAAAATAAGAGAGGAGAAAATTAGCATTTAATAACTTACCTTGCATACCTTTTGGGGGAGTTGTCCTTTTGGGTCGCCCATCCTCCTTGGATATGGAGCCATCCACTTGACAAGAACCCTTACCTCCATGCGTACTTTCCTCCCTGCCATGCGTACCATGTTGTTGTCTTGGCCTACCACCTTTTCAAACTTGATCACCTTACACTTTATCAAGGTTAAATTTTTTGTGGGCCCCAAACTTAAGTTTTCATCAAATCTGCACTTTACCCTCCTCCTTGGCATTCGACCCCCTACTTTTTGTAGCCCTTGACTTTTTGTCCTTTCACCTCATACCACTTGGCATGTGTGCCATGGGAAGGGAGAGGTTGATGGGATAGGAAGTAGGTTGGGGTATAGGGTAAGATAATAGGGTTAGGCTAGTTAGGATTTGTTTAATAGATCTAGTTAGTAATTATTTGTATAGGTTAGTTTGTTTAATTAAATTTAATAATGATTAATGAAATATGGTTTCATGTGTTCAAAAGGGTAGGATTTAAATAAATTTTATATTAAGGGGTTAGTGGGTTATGTTAATATGTGCCTAGGATTAAGTGTTTAAAGTATAGTTAGGAGATGGGATAAATGTTATTCTTTGTAGTTAATTAGTTATTTTTTATTTAAATAATGGATGTCAGTAAATGTAGTTTAAGATTTTCCTTCTAAACAAAAATGAGTGGATTAGAACTTAATTATTGTTGTTATCAATTAGTTGTAAAATTATGATAGTTCTTTAGGGAATTTTAATCCATCCTTTAGTAATATATTTGGATGAAATTATTGTGTTTGTGAGGACTTTAATTCAAATGCGTTAGGAAATCTAATGTGGATAGAATAATTAAATTGGGTTTTTGTTTAAAAGATTATAATAATATCATGGATGGGGTTAATTAATTTGATTGCAAATGCTAAAGGTTTGATAGATTATTGAAGGGGTCTTATTTAGTCAACTTGGTTGTAATATAGGATGATGTTTAAAAGATACGTTGAAGGTCGTAAATGACTTAATGATGAAAGTGTGATATGTATTAGTTCTAAATGGATCATGTTATAATTAGGATTAAGGATTTAAGTATTGCTAGGTCAACCTATAATGCAATTTAGTACACCCATGTGAATCATCTAGTAAAATGAAGTAAGTCTAAGAGTATCAAACCAACCTAACTTAACTTATGTTCTTAACAAAAGATTTATGATCATGATGCCACACTTTGTTAAACATGAAACTATGGTTTAATCAAACTGACCCAAGTGTTCCTGTAGCACTAAAACTTAGGGTCTCTAACCCATGTAACGAGTTGGAATATCGACTCTGCATCTGCACATGATGTGACCCAAACTCAATCTATGTCTAGACCTCGCAACTTGAAAACTAACTTCACCATGTCGTCACCTTTTCACAACACATTCAGTATTAGTTGTGTCATTGTAGTTGTTTGTACTTCTAAAAAAAAAAATTGTCTGTGTGTTTTGTCCTAATTTTGGACATGATAGGTTTGTCATGAATTCAATCAAATGAAGTTATCGATATTCTAAAGCAAGGGATAGCAATTAGACCCAAAATGGAAAAAATCTATCCTCAAACTAATCTTGTTTAAAATTTGGTGCCCATGGTTACATACATAAACCAAAAGCTTCGAAAACCCAAGATTTGACTTTAAATACAATCTCTTTCAATATTTGAGTTAAAGAGAACAAAAAATATACCTCAAGATTTATTTAGATAAAACACCTTAGAAGCCCCTGCCCATTCTTCATATAAGACATCTTTTAATATCTCTAAATCTATGGTCATGTTCCAAAACTTACAAATCAATGCTCGTTGTCGTAGATCATGAATTTGAGCTAAAATTTGTTCCTAAGAGAAAGTGATATCAATGGATCGTTGCTGCTCCAGTCCCACCTATTTATCCTAAATTTGTTTGTGTGGATAAGTGTCAACTTTATCTACTTCTTTGTGCTTCCATTGGATGGTGGGTTGTGTTTCTTCCCCATCTATGTGGTGTTTGCCTTCGTTTCTCTTATTGGTCTTCTTTATACCCTTCCATTGTTGAACTATCATTTTGCCCCTTGCATTTTTCACTTCATTGGAAATTTAATTACCAACTTTCTCCCGTCAAACTACAACATACAAAAATTTGATTACGGTTTTTTATATCTAAATTGCAACACACATAAACAACCACAAAATACATTGATTCTTGGCAGTAAAGCATACACCTGAGTTAAGAGAAGAAAATGCCTATATCTAATAGTGTGTTGTGCCTAGAAAAGCACACCCAAAACAACATTGAATGCATAAAGAACTAGGGGGAAAAAGATCCAAACACAACCATCAACGTACAGGTTTGAGGAAATGAAAAATACCCAAGAGATGACATAGGAAAATATTGTAAACTGTGTGAACAATGAACACAAATGACACCTCATTTGCAGCCATAACTATGAACAATCAATACTCATCTAGTTTGTGTTAATAAACCCTCAAATAGAAAGTTCTAGAGCTATACGTATGGTGAATAAAAGATGCCCGATTAATGGCTAAGAAATATGGCCAAAAAAAACCTTAATGATGCAAAAGTTAGAATGGCACCTCAATGTATAGTATCCACAAAACGTGGTGGTATTTAATTAAAAGGAATTGATCAAAAGACATGAAACAAGACCTTTAAACTTAGATATTTCCATAAACAAAGAATAAAAGAAATGTGTACAGGTTAAATATAAAGAAAAAATATATATAACATTGCTCTTAATCTAGTATTAATGAAAAGCCATAAAAGGTAAGGTTATTACTTCTAACTGTGAAACGTATTCCTTAGGAAGAAAATAGAAAGAATCAAATTGGTATTAAAGAAAGTAAAAATTTCCAATTGACACGTAATTATTAACATAATATCTCTTAAGTTATTTTATTTCCATTTTAATGGTCATTTCTAGATATTGTAAATATCTTGTATAATAGATTATTTCTATTATTTGTATGTTTCTTTTTAGAAACATCTCGATTGTAAATTCTATAAGAACAATTTGTTCTAATGATTTTACCAATTAATTCTTAATATGGTATCAAAGCAGGATCAAACTTTTTTTGAAAGATTTATGACTTCTATATGAAATTATCAAGTTTTTAATTTTTCAAAAATATTTTTCTTGGCACCTAAAGTTTCTTTTTTGCAAGGTTGTGTGTGACTTCAACCAAAACAACGTCAATTTTTTGCCCTCAAAATCACATTTTTTGCATTTTCATTTCATGGTCAAAATATGCAACCTTGGTTTATTTCTTTGGCTCTTATGTGTATTTTCTATGGATTTCTGACCCTCACAGCCTGTATGTTGGTCGTCTTTGTGTTTCTATAGGCCCATTGTTCATTCTTGAAGTCTCTTTTTAGATTTTTTTTACAAAAATG
Source organism: Chamaecyparis obtusa (assembly GCA_027943335.1). Taxonomy (NCBI): domain Eukaryota; kingdom Viridiplantae; phylum Streptophyta; class Pinopsida; order Cupressales; family Cupressaceae; genus Chamaecyparis; species Chamaecyparis obtusa. The sequence goes on from BSBK01003198.1 coordinate 1,397,088, forward strand.
TGTGGTGTTTTTATCACATTGTGGGTCACCATTGCTTTCCATGAGATTATTTTATGCCCTCACACATCATTTTTGGTTGCTTTCTATTCAAAATGACCATTCCAGTGGTTGAAATCTGCTTGAAAATGAGATTTTTTTCTCATTCTGGCTCATTTTTTTACTCAATTTTTATGAATATGACCAATCCTTTGGTTGTCTCCTTCTACACATGTCGTATTTTAATGATGCAAGAGCATCTTGGGTCTTGAGCAATCTTGCATCACCAAAAATAGTTTTGGTTTCCTATACCTGCCTGATGTTTGTTTTAGCACCGATGTTGTTGTTGGTTTCATGCCTTGCACAGTTAATGGGGTGTTGAGGACCTATTCCTTGACCTTCTCCTAAGAGCGCACATCCTAATTCATTTGTATTTGGGAGTTATCACAATTTTCCTCGGGTATCGATTGGCTGCCAGTTTCACAGGAAACGTGTGGTGTTTCGTCTTGCGCAGTTTGGTATGGGGGAATTGGATCTTACGCGCTTGGGGATTTGTTCTTGGATCATGTGTGGACCTAAATCTAAGGGTGCATTATGTTTGGTTATTTCTATATTTAGTTTTGGTTTCTCTTATTGTTTGGACCTATAATGTAACTAAATACCTGACTAGCTGACTTGTGGCTTTGCTGGCTATATATTGAGAGCTTAGGTTGATGTAGTAGAGAGCAAAGAGGTAGCTTAGAAGAAAGAAGAAGTAGGAAGTAGGAGATAAATATGGATCCTGTGAGATCTTGTAGATCAGATTATTTCTGATATTTTGTGATAGCAGAGCTAGTGGTTTGCATGCCTGGGATAAGGAGATTGCTTAGAGGCTTGCGAGCCCAAGTTCAGATCTACCTTAGTGTTTCCATCAATTGTTGATTTGTTTTAGAGTTGGACTAGCTAGAGGGATAGTAGAAATACTTTGATTGTATTTGGCCCTAACCTAGAAGGCCTTACAACTGGGCATGTTAATGAAAATTCAATTGAAAACATATTCTTGTTGTATAATTCTGCATTATGGTGTTTTGTTGCTTGTTTGGACTATCCTTAATTGGATCCTCCTTACTTGACTGCATCAAGTGGTATCAGAGCTTGAAGATCTTGAGTGTACAAATCAATCTCCAAAGTTGAGGTTATTTGCACTAGGACCTTATTGGTGACTTATTGCTTTGGATTTTGAATCTTTGAGGATACCTCCGAGAAGATTGGACCCTAGAGCAATTGTAGATCTCTATGATGCTGTGGAATCAAAGATTAAAGAGAAGGTGAAATCAGATTTCAGATCTGAGATGGAATTAATGAAGAATGACATGATCGCTGAGATCATGAGGACTGTTACTGGTATGCCAAGGAATCTTGGTACTGATGATAGTTATGAGGAAGCTGCTGAAGACTTTGAAGCTATTGGATCTAGTGGTGATGACTAGAGGGATAGATCTGGTAAAGATAGAACTGGTCGGTTACATAGATCTAGAGCTAGGTTGAGTAACAACTACAGAATGGAAGTTTCTAACTTCTCTGGTACTTTGAGACCTGAGACCTTGATTGATTGGATTGGTGAGTTAGAAGACTTCTTTGAGCTTGAAGAAATTGAAGATCCTCTTAGAGTGAGGCTGACATAAACTAAGTTGAAAGGCCATGCTTCTCTTTGGTGGAAAGAATAACAAAGAGATAGAGAAGATGAAGGTGAAATGAAGATCAATCGGTGGAGGTTGATGGTGGCTAAATTGAAGGCTAAGTTCATACCTGCTGACTATGAGCTTGACTTGTTTAAGAAGTTGCAGAATTTGAAGCAAAAAGATTTGACTGTTGAAGACTATACCAAGGAGTTCTACAAACTTACTATTCGGTTTGGACATACAGAACTTGGTAAGGAAAAGGTAGCTCGGTATGTGAATGGTTTGAGATTCATTATTCAGGATGAGATTGGTATGATGAAGATAGATTCGGTTGAGGATGTTTATTTGTATGCTCTGAAGGCATAAGATAAGTTGAAAAGGAGACAACATGGCAATCCCTGAGGGAAGGAGAAGATTGATCTCTCGGTGAAGGATAAACTGACTGCTGAGGATGAACATAAACCTGTGGAATTGAAAAAGAAGATAGGTAGGGTTATCTTTAAAGTTACTTGTTATAATTGTGGTGGAGAAGGACACAGAGCTTTTGAGTTACACAAAATAAGTTTGGTGATCATAGGAATGCTATGGTGAATGAAAGCATATTGAATGAGCCTGAGACAGGATTTGAGAACTTGCTGGTTCGGAGAACATCACTTGGTACTAAGGTGGAACCTTGTCAGAGGAGTAACTTGCTCAGGACTCGGTGCAAGTCAGGAGGTAAAGTTCATAATGTTATTGTGGATAGTGGTAGTACTGATAACCTTGTAGCTGAGGAGATGGTTCAGAAACTTGGTTTGAAGAGAGTAAGACATCCTTATCCTTATAGGATTGGCTGGTTGCAAGATGATCATGCTCTAGAAGTGAGGGAGAAATGTCTTGTTGATTTTCAGACTGGCCAATATAAGGATCAAGTGTTGTGTGATATTGTGAACATGAGTAGTTGTCATATGTTGCTTGGTAGACCTTGGCAGTATGATTGCAAGGCTGTGCATGACTATGTGAAGAATGTGTTTACTATTGAGAAGGATGATAGGAAGTTTTCCTTGATGCCTTTGCTAGATACAACATTCGGTAGGAGGAATCTGAGTTTTGGTAGCTGAGTTGGATTGTCAGATCTAGAAAGGATTGGAGATTAGTATGGAGAACAAGCATGTGTGTTGTCAAGGAAGGACTTGAAGAGGCAAAGAAAGAAGAAGTGGAAGAGTTTGCAAAGTGAAGACTTGGAGGACATGTATGTGAAGAAACAGTTTGGGGTTTATGTGCTGAATCCTAGAAGATTTCCTTCCAGCCATTAAGAACATCTTTTGTAACCTAGGGTGTCTGATGCAGGAGAATCTTGGGTCTTGAGAAATCTTGCATCACCAAAAATAGTTTTGGTTTCCTGTACCCGTCTGATGTTTGTTTTAGCACTAATGTTTCCGTTGGTTTCATGCCTTGTGCAGTTAATGGGGTGTTGAGGACCTGTTCCTTGACCTTCTCCTAAGAGTGCACATCCTAATTCATTTGTATTTGGGAGTTATCACAATTTTCCTCGGGTATCGATTGGCCGGTAGTTTTGCAGGAAACGTGTGGTGTTTCATCTTGCACAGTTCGGTATGGGGGAATTGGATCTTGCACGCTTGGGGATTTGTTCTTGGATCATGTGTAGACCTAAATCTAAGGGTGCATCATGTTTGGTTATTTCTATATTTAGTTTTGGTTTCTCTTATTGGTCTGGACCTATAATGTAACTAAATACCTGACTGGCCGACTTGTGGCTTTGCTGGCTATATATTGAGAGCTTAGGTTGATGTAGAAGAGAGGGAAGAGGTAGCTTAGAAGAAAGAAGAAGAAGTAGGAAGTAGGAGATAAATTTGGATCCTACGAGATCTTATAGATCATATTGTTTCTGATATATTGTGATAATAGAGCTAGTGGTTTGCATGCTTGCGACAAGGAGATTGCTTGGAGGCTTGCGAGCCCAAGTTCAGATCTATCTTAGTGTTTCAATCAGTTGCTGATTTGATTCAGAGCTAGACTAGCTAGAGGGATAGAAGAAATACTTTGATTGTATTTGGCCCTAACCCGGAAGGCCTTACAACCGGGCATGTTAATGAAAATTTAGTTGAAAACATATTCTTGTTGTATAATTCTACATTTTGGTGTTTTGCTTCTTGTTTGGACTGTCCTTAATTGGATCCTCCTTACTTGACTGCATCATTTATGCTACAGAAGTTATTTTACATCTAGCTTATCCTTCAAACTATATTAGGTTTTCTTCATTGTTGGTCTCTTCCTTCAGCCAACTAGGTTTCTTCCTAAAACCTCTGGTATTTCAGTTGGATTCAGATTTTGATTACAAATTCTTGATGGGTTTTTCAAGACCTCAACTGGGTTGTCTTTATAAGAAATTTTTGGGTGTCCCATTTTCCATACCTCAAATTTCATGCTAGTTGGAATTCTATTTTGTTTAAGATTCTTCATGGGTTTTTCTAGATCTCAACTAGGTTATCTTCAAACTTTTATGGATGTCTTGTTTTCCATGCCTTGAATTTGTGCCAATAGCTTCACATTAACATATATGCTTTTACCTGCCTCTATTATCTACACATTCAAATTTGTGCATGCAGCCATCTAGTCTTCTCATTTTTTCATGTCTCAAAAAGCATGCAATGGCATCTTTGACCAACATTCTATTGGAAGACAGTCAAAATTTCAATGGAAAGAACTACAATACCTAGAAGCAGTGCATGATGATAATTTTTTCATGCACATCTCTTGACAAAAAAATTTTGGGTATGACTAAACCTCCCAAGGAAGCATGCATAGAGTAGGGAAAATTTGATGAATAGAATTTAGAAGTTGTCATGCTCATCAAACTTTCCATCACTGATGATCAGCTCCCACAAGTTCCTTCCACTCAAACAACTGCACAAATTTGGAGCCTTCTCAAAGGTTCACATGAAACCTCAAACAAAATCTGTTCATTCTTTCTGAAGAGCATGCTCTTCTCAATCATGATGGATGATCACGTATCCCTACAAGAGCATCTCAATAAAATCAAGGATATTTGTGATCATTTGGAAGCCATTGGATGCAAAATGGAAGAAGAAGACATGGTGGTAATCACTCTGAAGATTCTCACATCTTCTTATGAGCACTTTGTTGAAACTTTCAACATTGCTTCCACTCATTCTTATATTTCATTTTCTGATCTTTATATAATGCTTCTACAACAAGATCGCTAGAAACAAAAATTTCACAATGGTACTAGCTTATCTTCTAACAATCAAGACTTCTCAGTTAAATCCATAAGCCACTATCAATTCTCTCAGTCTTCTTAGTAGAATCCTTCTACTCAGTCATCAAAAGGCCTAAAGAATAAAATGTTCAGTGCAACTACTGCCATAAGTTTCATCATATGAAGTTGGAGTGCCAAAAATGCTTAGCTTCTCAAGCCAAGCAATCTAGTTCACAACCTCAAGTGCATGCTGTGGAGCACACCAAGCTAGGTGAATCTTCCTTTTACGCCTTCATGGATAAAAGACCTATAGATCATGTAAAATTTTCTACCTAGAATATTGATTCAGGTGTTTCCCACCACTTCACTCATCATCAAGATTGGTTCACAGAATTCCAATCATTCTCAGATTCAGTTATCTTTGGAGGAGGAAAAGAGTACACCATTTCTAGAAGCGGCAATATCCAGATTCAATCTAGAGGAAAGAAACTAATTTTCCTTGATGTATACTATGTTCCACGCAAGGAACTCAATCTTCTCTCTATCAGTCAAATTCTGAGACACTCTTCTCGACTTGACATGACCTTCAGTTTGCATCAGTACAGTATCATTGATCGGGAAACTCAGTCCACATTTGTCGTTGGTGTTGAAGACCATGGTCTTTTCAGACTTGTCAACTCTAGGGATTCTCAAGGGCTTGATATGGTAGTCCATCACTCCTCTATCAGTACACTATGACATCAATGGTATGGGCACTTAAATTCTCATTATCTTTCTCATCTTGTTTGAGAAGATTTTCCATTGGACTGCCGGATATTCAAATTCAGAATCTTGAAGTTTGCAAAGCATTTCAGGCTAGTAAGCAACATCGTACTCCTTTTTCTGATAGTGACTCCTGGAGAGCTTCTAAGGTATTATAATTGGTCCATGTTGATTTTTGTGGACCTATGGCTACTCCATCTATTACTAGGTCTAGGTATTTTTACCTTTTTTATGATTTTAGTCATAAAATGTGGGTGTATTTTGTTCATAAAAAATCAAAGGTGTTTGTTGTATTTCAAAAGTTCAAATCATTTATTGAAAAAGATTATGGTCAACACATTATTAATCTTAGAAATGATAATGGGGGAGAGGTTTGTTCCTATGTCTTCTCCCATTTATGTGATCAACATGGCATAAAGCATCAATTAACAATACTCTTTACCCCTTAGAAAAAAAGTGTCATTGATCGTCAGAACTGCAAAATTGACAAAATGGCTCGGTCTGTGCTTGAACACAAGTATGTTCCCAAGAAATTTTGGGCTGAATTTTTCCATGTTGTTGTCTATCTTCTCAACCGCTCTCCTACAATGGTTATCAAGAAGTAGACTTTGGGAGAGGCTTGGTTAAGTCATAAGCCCAAAATCAGTCATCTCAAAATTTTTGGCTCCACTGCATTTGTCTCAATCCCTTATGCTAAATGCACCAAGTTATATGCCAATAGTCAAAAACTCATGCTAACTAGCTACAGTGATAATCACAAAGCTTGTCGCTTGGTTGACATCGAGACTAATCATCTCATCTTTAGTTGTGATGTGGTATTAGACGAGGAATGAGGGCCATTTCATCTCTCTCCTCCAATTATGAAGTTAGAGGATCAATCTCTACAAGCTCAAGACTTGGATATCCATCTCTCATTAGGTTCATCTGATGGGAGGATTTTAGCTAACAAGGCTCCAACTGTTCTTGTTCCTACCTCTCCTCCAGTTCCTTCTCCACCAAGCTCACCTACACATGTAGTTGCAACACCTGATTTTTCTTAGGATTCATTTGACCTTCTATTTGACGATGATCTCCTTGCACCTCTTTCTTCAGATGTTAGCAGTTCTACTCTCTGGCCAAAATGATGAGCTAAGATGATTGGAAATCTTCATGATGATGATCTCATCGAGGTTAGAACTTCTTGAAAAAGAGAAAAACCTTCTGACTTGGTAAATTTTTCTCTCATGGCCATTATTCACAATGTCTATGAACCTCAAACATACACAGAGGCAAAAGGAATACTTGAGTGGGAAGAAGCTATGCAAACTAAGCATCATAGCCTATTGAAAAATAACACTTAGGTTATGTCAGATATTCCTTCAAGAAATAAACCCATCAGTTTCAAATGGGTCTAAAAAGTCAAATACAAAGTTATGCCACCTTAGATAAGTACAAGGCTCATCTTGTTTCCAAAGGCTTCTCTCAGTGGGAAGAAATTGACTATGAAGAGACCTTTTCTTCCACTACAAAAATGAGCACCATCATATTATCCCTTTCCATGGCATCTTAGTGTGACTGGAAGGTTCATCAAATGGAGTTCAAGAGTGTGTTCCTGAATTGTGAGTTATAGGAAGTGTACATGACGCAACCTCCTGGATTCAAGGTCATTGCAAAAGAACACTAGGTACTCAAATTGGCGAAAGCACTCTATGGCCTCAAATAGGCTCCTCGAGCATGGTGCATGAAAATTGATAAGTACCTCATAGACCGGGGCTTCCAAAGGAGTCCTGACTCAAATCTGTATGTCAAGACTACTGGAAGTGATATCATCATTCTAGTTATATATATTGATGATTTTATTATCATTGGAAATTCAGAATAATTGATTTAGTGAATCAAATAGAATCTCTATCAATCTTTTGATATGACCAACCTTGGACTTCTTCATTACTGCCTAGGTGTCAAGGTTTGGTAGTAATCACATGGCATCTTCATCTCTTAGTCTAAGTATGCATGGGCTCTGCTAGAAAAACATAGAATGTGGGATTATAAACTTGCATCTACACCTATAGAGTTTGGTCTCAAGTTATCAACCAAATCTGGTTCTCTTGTTGATAATGAATTTTCATTCAAACAACTAGTGGGTAGTTTGATATATCTCACCACCACTAGACCTGATCTCATCTTTGCACTGAGTTACATATCTCACTTCATGACAACTCCCACTTCAAATCATTGGGCTATAACGAAGCGTATTCTGCACTATGTCAAGGGTGCTCCTAATTTTGGTATTCTCTATGGATAATCCAAAGATGCTCGACTTATCAGTTACAAAAACTCAGATTGGGGAGGCTCAATTGATGACAAAAAGTCTACTTTCGAGTATGTCTTCATTTTGGGCACAAGTGTTATTACTTGGACCAGTAAGAAGCAGCAAGTCGTATCTCTTTCCTCAACAAAAGCTAAATATAAGGGAACAATCAAAGCAGGCTGTGAGGCAGTATGGATTTGTATCATGCTTTCCGACATACATATGCCTCAAGAAGGCCCTTCGCCCCTCTTTTGCAACAATCAAGGGATCCTCAAACTTTCCAAAAATTCATTCTTCCATGAGCGCACTAAGTCTATTGACATTCATTGTCACTTTATTCATTTGTTGGTTGAAGATGGATATGTGGATTTGCAGTTTGTTCCTATAGCTAACCAAAATGCTGATATTATCACCAAGTCCCTACTTTTAGAGAATTTCATCAAATTTTGGGGGCAGCTTGGTGCTGTTGATAAGTTGACCATTAAGGGAGGGTATTAAAATAATATCTCCCAAGTTATTTTATTTCTATTTTAATGGTCACTTCTAGATATTGTAAATATCTTGTATAATAGATTTTTTCTATTATTTGTATGTTTCTTTTTAAAAAATCTCGATTGTAAACTCTATAAGAACAATTTGTTCTTCATTAATAATTATTCAATGATTTTACCAATAACTTATTGTAATAGTAATCTATCCCCCAAAAAAAACCAATTCTTCTTTCTTCATTTGAATGAAAAACCCACAATAAAAAATCCCTTTCAAGGAGGTTGTACGGGAATGTAACTAATTCCCTCTACTACTAAAGCATAAAATTAAAATCGAAGTATATTAACGTAAAGAATTTACTTCACAAAACATAAATTCATAACTTGGTTTTTTATTAAGATAAAATCAGTTTTTGAAGGGACTTGAAACCCTTTCCAATCAAGTTTTTAATGGATCTAGAAGCCACAACCAAAATGTTGTCAAAAGATACAAAATTGAGATCACTAGGCAACCATGAGATTTAAAGGCTCCAATAACCAAAGACATAGGAATTACTAGTAGGCTCCCACACCCTAAAACAAAAGCTGTAAGAAAAGAGCCATCAAGCAACCAAAAGCCAGAGAAAAGACAACCTCCATCCCAATCACCCCCAACCTAGAACCATCAAGATTTACCTTTAAAACTACCCTTGTGGGAAAGAAGAGTCATGTCAAAAGTGGGAATAGACATCTTAACCTTAATAGTTATCCAACCCTTTTCTACTTTCGCTACCTCATCATGCCAAGCCAATAAACCTATTTCTGAACCACCATTATCCTAAGGGAGATTTCCTATAGAGAGAACGCCCACTAACTCAAGGGCATCATCAAATATCCTCCCTACAAACAAAGCAATATCACAAATGCCACTAGAATCGATATCCATAAAACTATCATAGAAAATAGGAGCCTGAGGCACATTCCCTCTCACATTTTGGGAATCAACATGAGGAACATGCATCTGCACTCTAGCCTCAGTAACCCCACCATCATAAACCAGATCATCTTGAGAAGAAGCTGCAAGAGATTGAGAATCCTTCGCAACCACCTAGGAGAAAATCCTTTGATTAGATTAATTCTCAACTATGTAATGTTGAACTGAAGAACATGTTTTTTCCCATATCAATAGATTGGAAATTCTATGAGCTTTCCTAGACTTAATTCAAGGATATTCCAACTGACTTGTCTAACAAAAAGGAGTGATCAACTATGATCCTTCTCTCCTACACTTTTGGCTCTGCAAAACCAAGGTAGGTGGGCCTATACCTTAATCAAACTTCCTGATTTAAGGTTTTTTATAGAAGACAAATTATCGTTTGTTAAACTTTAATTACTTCTTCAATATGACAAGTACTTCTTGAAATAAAATCTGACTTATCTGAAAACTGAATTCTATATATATATTTTATTCCTTTTGTATATAAGATTTCTTTAAATGAATTCAAAATGATGTGCAAGTTCCTTTATCAAAACTGTTAATGAAAATGCCTAACTTGATCAATTTGAATCAACAGTAAACTAGTGCCTTATGTACTCTTTAAAATGATTACAATTGAATGCAAAGAGATCGTATGCATAACTTTTTGAGATACGTTTAAACTTGATCATGTCAATACCATCAACTAAATGGTTTCTATATGATTTTCTAATCTAAAAATGTTACAATCAGTCTTCTTGATTTTAAATTTTCTTAGAATGGCCAATAAGACAAAATAAATATGATAACCACTCTCTATCCTGATGTTCAAACTAAATTTTATCAAACTATCTCTAACTAAGACTACACATTCAATATTTATTTCAAAAGAATAAATATCACAAAGAAATGATCAATTCACAAACTCAATTGCACACCTTTGAGAGTAATAGGAAAATGGTATCATATTAAAAGTAGAAACGATCTTGTCCAATCAAGTACAAACTTTGTAAATCTGATCTTCAATTGTGCATATTCAAAACAAAAAAAATCAAAATAGATCATTGCCCTAAAATAGTAGTATATTGTTGTGTATTTTGTCCCATTTCAATCTTGGTATCCCTTCTTATAAACAACAAAGGGATGCAACATTAGCTCCAGACCATTACAAAATGACTTTTCATAGTGGTTATCCCAAATACCTAATTACAAAATAAACAAGAAATTATAATAGCCTCACGGGATAAAAGGGACATCGTTAATTGGAATCAGGCCAATCAATTCTAGTAACTCGTCCTAGAGGTCATCTAGAACCCACCCTCCATCATTTTCCAGGACCTCTCAAAAAAGCTTGTGTAGCTTGACTTTCTCTTGTTCTGCTTCCAACTCCATCACATCGCTTTGGTATGCAACATAGCTTGTCCTAAGATCCCAAGCAATAGAGAGGAGGCTAGTAACAATGTCCAATTGGTCGTCTCCTACCCCATTTAGACTAGGATGTTGGATAGGTTTTGGTTCTTCATTCCCAATGCTAATGATTACTAGAAGTCCCATTTTAGTAAGCAAATGACACAATTAGTTTATTCAGAACTTCTTGTAAAACTACCAAACATTCAGTTTCTTATAAAACATGTGGAATGTATTAAATTTTTACAATCTGTAAGGGGGTTTCACAATAAATTTTCCACATGCATTGTAATTTTTCATCTAACTTGAGAATTAATAACATTCTTTTGTTCGGCTTTTGAAAATTGAATTGATGTGACAATGGCCCCTCATCAGAGAAGGTGCTTCTGATAAATATTTACCTTTGGTGCCATCGGTATAACTATCTTTGCTTCTCTAAAGATTTTATCATATATGTTCATCGACATAAGAAACATTGATTAAGTCATTGGGGATTTGGAGAGTTACAAAATTATTATACTGATATCAATTGTTACACCGATGACATTCATCGAGGTACCTCATGCCAACCTACCACTAGTTGCTTCAATGAATGCTTATTTGATGACTTTAGTAACTTCATTTTCGCTCTATCAATCGGGGTAACAACTTTCTCTATAAGCTGACAGTCTTTATTTTCTCTTCATCGGTATAGGTCATCCTGATAATTCCATCGAGTATAGGGATAGCTCAAACTTTTATTCGATGATAGACATATCTATATCGATGAGATCATCATTGTACCTCTTCTTGGTGCCTCCATTTTGTACTATTGGCATACGTCCTCTCGATAACAATGGCCCCAATCATGTTCATTGGGCATCGGGGAAACTCAAAAACACTCATCCCGATTACTATAACTATGTTGATGACTTTCATCATCAAAACTTGTACTGATAGACTCCTTTTATTTTTCATCGGGGTAGGTCTTACCGATAGTCTCATCAGCTATCGGCAAGACAATAAATTCCTCTTTCCACTAGTGTTAGTCTTGTCGATGGGATTCTTCGAAGTGTGTTATGCCACCTTGTTTCTTATTCGGTGCTATCAGCTTAACTCTTACCGATATATTTCTTCCTTAGTGCCCCATCTCTCCATTGGTATATGCTATCCCGACCATACATGGCTAGAAATTGATCATTTGACAAATGCATCAGAACCAATTTCTAGGAGTTGGAAATGGAAGATCATGCTTGATCATAGATGTTGCACATGATTGTAGAGAGAAATTTATTTTTGGGCATAAATCTAGAACTCTAAATTTTGCAAAAATTAGGGTTCCAATAGTGGCTCTTTCTAGAGACGTATGCTCACTGTGAGCATAGAGAGATTCCAGTTATCTTTGGAGAAGAAGACCATCTATAAATACTCAATCAAATTATTCTTCATGTGAAAAACTTTATTAGGTGGCCCCATGCCCCCCAAAAAAGATTACTCATTCTTCCCCTATCAAACACTTGACTCTGATCATGTAGCAATGTGAACCTTCTGAACATATCATCCTTAATTGCTTCGCATTTTACGTCACTTGATGTATTGTTTTTCTTCCCAATATAATATTCTTCTTCAATATATCTGATTAATTTCCTTTTCATTTGAATTGGAAAGAAATACACATAATCCTCTTCATCTTTGATTTCAGGATCTTTTATCAGTCTTAATTGAGATAATATTGAAGTCTCACAACCATATTTCAATAGTATTTTATTTTCATTCTGAAGCCCTAACATTTCATTACATCCCTTTTCTTTTGGAAAATTTTTGAAATCAACTTTACTATCACATGTAGATTTCACTTGAATATTATTTTCATGACAATGTTTAAAGTTCATTATGTCACAAACTTGATTAGTCTTTTCACCATGTAACCCATCTTCTGACTATGCAACATTCTTTAGAGGAAAAATCATTGGTAAATCTTCCTTATAACTTTTTCCTTTTGAAATATTTGTGTCTTGGACCATAGTATGCAAAGTGGGCTCCACCAATTTTTCATAATTATTATCATTTGCACCATATTGTATTTTCTTTATTGACATTATATCCTCATGTTCCAAAAACATTTTATTACTTTCATTCGACGGACTAGAATGCATATGAAATTTATCTTCAAAAGGATATTGCCAAGATATTTGTTCTCCTTTAACTACATCATCATTTATAGTTTCATTTTCCTTCATATTTTTTGTATATAGTGAGTTTGAAAAAAAATTGGAGTCATTCTTAAACACACTCTCTTCTATATCCTCTTTAAACAATGGAAATTTGAAAATATACATATTTTAGGCATACCTCCCTAGAAGCTTTCATGTGGTTCATTACACAAGAGATCATCTGGTGTATCATAATGCATACCTTCATTGAATGGATCCTCCCAAGGGTCATCATGTGCTGAACACCAACAGGACCAATATTTTCATTAATGTTATTTGTTAAAATTTCCTCTTGTACATTTATTTTATATAGTTCTACTTCATCTCCACAATCTAGATGTAGTTATATTTTATAAAATGGATTAAATAATGATTCACATTTGGGAAACATTTCTTCATATTCCTCTGGAGCTTCATTATACTGAAGATTCGAAAAAAAATCAAAGTCATTTCCAGACACACCTTCCTCATTATACTCGTCACAGTGTATGTATTCCTTTGATGTATCATTTTCCTAGGAACTATCATTTGCTTCATCAAATCTATCCTGAATGTGCACTAATCCATTAATCTATTTATTCTGGCATATTGAGAAAAAATTGGGACCATTTTTCTGAACATGTTTTTGATATTCTATGTCTAATAAATCTAAAATTTCTTAAGTACTAAGAAGACCTTCATCCTTAATAATATTTGTGCCAACACAAGTTTCAACATGTACAAATTTTTCCTCAATTTGATACAAAATTTCTTCTTTATTCAAATTTGAAACATCATTAGGTTTTTGCTTCTCTCCTAAAAATTTGTCCTTGTATTCATCATCTTCCTCCATCATTACATTGTGCAAATTTTTGTGTAGAAATTTCAAACCTAACTCATGAATCTTATTTAGTAACTCCCTATGCAAAGGTTTGATATATGAAGATATTTTCTGATAAATGTTTACCATCCTCATGAACAAATGCACTGCAGATTTACCTTCATATCTTTCCAAATTGAAAAATGCATCCAAGGGGGATATATAAGATTCTGATTCTGTAGTACAATCTTGATTTTCTTCTCTTGTACAAGGGTACTCATCTTTCTCAACTATGCCATGAAATCCATACAAGAACCAGTGTTCAAATTCCCTCCATGATTAGATGCTCTGTGTAGGTAGTGATTCATATGCTTCTCTTGCATAATCCTTCAATGTCCTGACAAATAGCTTCATCGCCTAATCTTCTGCACAAATTTCATAATCCTCTATAAATGTGTAAAATGCATCCAAATGCTCAAGTGTTGATTCATTATATTCTCCATGAAATTTTGGTACAAGTTGTGAAAGCTTTGGGAATAGATTATTAGGGATGCATTCAAATCTTCTAAGATCAAATGGCTTGATGTCATCTAGGATAAATGGTTTTCTTTGAAATGGTTGTTTATTTTGATACATTATGAATTAGAATTGTTATTTCAAAAAGGAAGATTTTCATCTCATTTTGGATCTTCTCCCTCAGTAAAGTCATTGACTGAATTTTTTTTTGAATAATAGAGTCACCACCTCTCTTCGAGAAAATACTACTTGGTGGTCTTCTGGGTTCCTCCTTCCAACAGAATGTACTTTTACAAAGATTCTAGAATTTGTATTTTAAAAAAAACAACTCCCCAACAGAGTCACCAATATGTTAGTTCCCAAATCAATAGATTGGGAATCTTATGAGCTTGCCTACTCAATTCTAGGATATTCCAATTGACTTGGTCAAAAAATGGAAGTGCTCAACTATGATCCTTCTGCCCTGCACTTTTGGCTTTGCAGAACCTGTTATACCTTAATCAAACTTCCTGAATTAAGGCTTTTTATAGAAGATAGTTGTTGTATGTTGAACTTTTAAATTACTTCTTCAAGATGGAAAGTACTTGAAATAAAATCCAATTACTTTTGTATATAAGATTGTTTTAAATGAATTCAAAATGATGTGCAAGTTCCTTTATCAAAATTATTAATGAAAATGTCTGACTTGATTGATTTGAATCAATAGTAGACCAATGCCTTATGTATTATTAAAAATGATTACAATTGAATGTGAAGAGACATTATGTATAACTTTGTGAGATGGTTTTAAACTTGATTCTGTCAAGACCATCAACTAAATGGTTTCTATATGCTTTGCTAATCTGAAAATGTTACAGTCAGTCTTATTTATTTTATTTTTTCTCATAAAGGCCAATAAGACAAAATAAATTTGATAAACAGTCTCTATCCTGACGTTCAAACTAAATTTTACCCAAATTATCTCTACATAAGACTACAAATTTAGTATTTAATTCAAAAGAATAAATATCATAAATAATTGATCAATTCACAAACTCAATTGTACATATTTGAGAATAATAGGCAACTAGTATCATATTAAAAGTAGAAACGATCATGTCCAATTGAGTACAAACTTTACAAATCTAATCTTCAATTGTTTATATTCAAAATAGAACATTGACCTAAAACTGTAGTATATTGTTATGCATTTTGTCCCATTTCAGTCTTGGCATCCCTTCTTATAAACAATGAAGGGATGCAACATTAGCTTCATACCGTTACAAAATGACTTTTCATAGTGGTAATCCCAAATACCTAATTACAAAATAAACAAGAAATTATAACAACCTCACCAAATAAAAGGGACACCATTAATTGATTCCAATAGATCATCTTAGAAGTCGACTAGAACCCGCCCTTCGTCATTTTCCTAGACCTCTCAGAAAAGCTTGTGTAGCTCAGCTTTGTCCTATTATGCTTCCAACTCTAGCACATCACTCTGGTATGCAGTATAGCTTGTCCTAAGATCCTAGGTAGCAGAGAGGAGGCTAGTAACAATGTCCAATTGGTCTTCTCCTACCCTATTTAGACTAGGTTGTTGGACAGATTTTGGTTCTTCATTCCCAGTGCCAACGATTACTAGAAATCCCATTCTAGTAAGCAGACGATGCAGTTAATATATTCAGAACTTCTTGTAAAACTACCAAACATTTACTTGCTTATAAAACATGTGGAATGTATTAAATTTTTACAATCTGTAAGGGGATTTTACAATAAAATTTCCACATCCAATGAATTGCTTCATGCGACTCAAGCATTAATAACATTCTTTTGTTCGGCTTTTGAAAATTGAATTGATGTGAGAACTGTCCCTCATCAAGGTAGGTGTTTTTGATAAATATTTACCTTTGGCACCATTAGTATAACTATCTTTTACTTCTCTAAGGATTTTATCATATATGTTCATTGACATAAGAAACATTGATTCAATCATTGGAGATCAGTAGAATTGTAAAATTATTATACCGATGTCAATTGTTACACTAATGACATTCATCTGAGTACCTCCTGCCGACCTAGCACTGGTTGCATCAATGAATGCTTATCTGATGACTTTAGTAACTTCATTTTCACTCTATCCATTAGGGTAACAACTTTCTCTATAAGCTGATAGTCTTTATTTTCTCTTCATCGATACAGGTCATCTCGATAATTCCATCGGGTATTATGATAGCTCAAACTCTGCTTCGATGATGGACATAGCTATACCGATGAGATCATTTGTGTACCTCTTCCCAATGCCTCCATTTTGTACTATCGACATATGCCCTCCCAATAACAACAGTCCCAATCGTGTTCATCAGGGAAACTAAAAAACACTCATCCCGATTACTATAGCTATGTCGATGACCTTCAATGACAAAACCTACGCCAATAGACTCATTTTAGTATTCATCGGGGTAGATCTTATCGATAGCTTCATCGGCTATTGACGAGAAAAGAATTTTTTTTGCTGCTAGTGATAGTCTTGTCGATGGGATTCATCAGAGTGTGTTATATCGCCTTGTTGCATTATTGTTGCTTATTTGATGTTGTCGACTTAACTCTTGTCGATATGTTTCTTCCTTAGCGCCCCATCTCTCCAACAATATATGCTATCCCGACCATACATGGTTGGAAATTGACCATTTGACACATGCATCATAACCAATTTCTGGGAGTTGGGAAATGGAAGAACATGTGTTGTCCTCAATTTTGAGATCACAAAATTGTGATAACCCTACGCAATTTTCTCATAGATTCGTAGGTGCATCCCCTATGTTTCAACACATTGATAAGGTGTCATGAATGCATTTCATCATCCTTGAATTGTACTTCATGTAGCATTATTTATGCGTTCTTTTTAAAAGTTTTAGTCAAGTTAATCCCTCTAAATGCTTGTTAGAACAAGTTTTTCTTCTCTGACTACAAGCACTTGATTTTTGACAATCTTCAAGTTTATTCTTCGTTTTCCATTTCTTGTAAGTAATTTTAATTTTGTTTTTCCCTTAGGTTAATAGCCCATAGAATTCCGCTCATTTCGAACTGTTTTAGGCTTCAAACAGAGTTGTCTAACTCAAGTTATAAAAGAAAAGGTGGGGTTTTTCATATTGACAACATGTCTTATTAAAAAATCCTCAAAAGTGAGCTTTTTATTGGTAATTGCATGAAATAATATTATTATTATTATGAAAAGTGGATTTTGACCCCCATTTTCAAATTTCAGCTCATTCTGAGTTGATTTGACCATAATTTTTAATGTTTTAATAAAAATATTTGTTTCTAGTTTATTTTCATGTTACTTTATTGAAAACTATAGTTACATATTAAAAATAATTACATGAGACACTTTAAATGCATAAAGGTGGGGTGTTTATTACACATTGCATATCATCCACACACAAATCACTTTCTAAAACCTACTATCAATGAATTCTAAGTCCCAAATGCACAAAAGTGGACTTTTTAAATGCAAATGCATGTTTTAAATTAAAAACATGTATATGTAAGTGATCTTTTTAAATGTGTTTGCATATAAAAAGCTCGTTATTATAAACCTTTTAAATTAAAAGACTTTATAGTGTGAAATTTTAACCCAATAACACATGTTATTGCATTCTAAAAGCCCATTATTAATGACTTAAAGACAAAAGTGGCTTTTTCAAACCAAATAACATATGTTATTGCCTTTAGAAAGCATGTCATTATGTGTTTTGACTTGAGTAATGACTTAAAAATATAAAGGTGGTTTTTTTTAGTAAAAAGCATGTATTTTTACTTCTAAAAAACTCGTTATTATGTTTTTACCTTATGTTTTGATTTTAAAGGCACAAGGGTGGCGATTTTGAGATGAAAAACATGTGCTTTCTACTCTAAAAAGCCCTTTAGTGAATATTATGACATGCATTTGAGATAAAGAAGCCAAAAGCATTTGTTATTGCATTTTAAAAACCCTTATTTACTCACTCAACGCTGTGTTTTTCATCAAAAGGCTAAGGACGACGACTTTGGGAGGAAAAGCACATGCTTTTCAACTTGAAAAATAGGTTTTTGCTTGCTTTCCTTGAGCGTTTGAGCTGTGTGGTCATTCAGGAGATCAAATGCATGTGTTTTTGCACTCTAAAAACACATTTTTAAACATTCTCACATGCATTTGGACTTTCCTTCCTTGGGCGATGATTTTCCAAGCAAAAACATATTTTGCGCATGTTTTTCATCAAAAACAACCCATCCTAGGGCACTTTTTAGCCAAAAATGGCCCATTGAGAGAAAAGTTTTGCTTGTAATCTCAACGTTGGGTGTCAAGAAGGTCTCCAAATACAAAAACATTTTATTCAAGCTTGTTTGCATCCATCAAACTTGTATTTTGATGCCCTAGATGTCATTTTTGGTTATTTATACACATTGCAATCTTGTCAAATGTTTTTCAAGTTTGAATGCTTCAAAACGGTTGTTATTTTTATGTATTTTATTCCTCTATCATTCAACACTTGGCAAACAACGAATCTTGACTCCAAAATGCATTCATTTCAAGAAGATTGAGTCAAGATTCGAAGTCTATATAATCTTCTTGTTGCAATCTTTACTAGATCCAAAAATCTCTTGGCTTTGCTTCAGATTTTGCTCAAGGATTTGTAAATACTTCTTATTTTGTTTTTGGTGAAGAGAGGTAATTTTTCTTGTGTTTATCTTAGGGCTTTTGTTGTATATATATTTTGTTCTTGTTGATGGTTGCAAATCCTTCATTTTATTTTCAAATTTGTACATGTTTTATTTTGTGATATGTTATGCGCTCCTATCTTCTATCTTTATTTCTCCAAGTTGCATATGCAAGTGTTTCATCTTACTTGCATATACAATCGGGAATTAAAACCTCATTCTTGAATGAA
Organism: Chamaecyparis obtusa; assembly: GCA_027943335.1. Classification (NCBI taxonomy): domain Eukaryota; kingdom Viridiplantae; phylum Streptophyta; class Pinopsida; order Cupressales; family Cupressaceae; genus Chamaecyparis; species Chamaecyparis obtusa. Next base: position 1,416,264 of record BSBK01003198.1, read on the forward strand.
ATTATCAAGGAAAGCAAGCTCACTTTGCAACATGTTTTTGCATCCAAAAAGCCCACTTTCATGCTTACACACACTCCATCCACGCTTGTTATATTGCTGCCACATGACTTAAAATCCATGTTGTTGATTGCTTGCACATTTTCTTATAATGAAAATATAACAATTTATTAAAGTAGACATTATGCCATCCATTTTTAATGCATTCTTTACACATAAAGCTTGTTGTCTTCATATGTAATACCCTATAAAAAACTCATTTTCGATTTTTCTCACCACACAAGAGCTAATCTAACCCAAACCCATTTGTTCTTCCATTGTACACAAGTATTCCAGCCACTTACCTTATCCAAAAAAAACTCACTCATGCCTAAAATGGATCCATCACATGAATATGTACTCATGTTTTGGAATTTTCATGCCACAGCTACTCAGACATATCATATTGCCATGTCAAGAGAATTTCTAGCCAACACTAGAAAAGGAAGAAGAAAAGGCCCAAAGGATTGAAAGGGAGAATCAAGTAAGGTTGGAATTTGAGAGGCAAAACTGAAAGAATGATCTAAGATGGTGTTGCCTTCTTATGCTAACTATCCAATTGTGCAACCAGGTTTGGATATAAACGTAAGGCAAAAAGATATCATTTCAAACTTAGGGGCTTTCATTTGGAATCAAAGAGAAGACAATGCACACTATACAGTTGCTCGGGCCATCTTGGAGGAAGAGGAGGAAGTTGGTATTGAATTTGAAAGAGAAATACAAAGGATTGAAAGGGGGCTTAGAGAAAGATTGGAACATGAGGAAAGAGAGGATACAAAGAGAAAGGGAAGCCCATAGGAGAGTTCAAAGGTCACCCTTAAGAGAAATTCAACTTCGAGGGAATCAAGTGAATCAAAATTAGAACACAAGTTGGATAAGAAGATTGGATCTTTCTCCCTAGAAAGGTTCAAAAGACTCAATAAAAAAAAAATGCTTTCAAGACAAAGATGGAAAGAAACAAATGTGTTTTTAAAGAAACAACCATTATGATACAAGACAACCAAGAATGTAGGTTCCTGTTCCAGATAAAGATGTTTTCACCAAACCAGAGCATATCAACCATCATACATCCTATAGCAGCATGAAGACCAATAAAGGATGACGTAATAGGTGGTGTCTTGTCAAACACTTAGAATCTTTTTGGCATGTGTTTATAATTGACAGATTATATGTAATGAAAAAATAAGATGTAATTGCATATGATAGTATCACGTGCAAAGGTATGACATGTAATCAGGTTGCAAGTATTTTAGGTCATGTAGCATTGAATAAGTCGTAGTTAGTTAGTTAGTTAGGGAATAAGTCAAGGTGGTTAATGGTTTTCCACTTCTTTCTCCACCTTTCTCTCCACTCTTTTCCTATATAAAGGAGAGAGCTCATTTTAAATAATCATATTTTGGCAATGCAAGAAAACTCTACTAGTTTGTATATGCACTCTAAGACTTTTTGAGTTAATTGTGAGTTTTGTTGCCTTGTTCAAGACGGATTTGAATTCAATTCTGTAGATTTTGAGTTGCCTATTGCATTTAGAGCCAATTTGAACTTTTGAAGACTTTGTGCTACAAGAGGACAAATTTATATAGTTGCTAGTGGCTGCATTTACTTAGAACTGAAGACTTTGGACTTCAATTGTAGGCATTTTTATTAAGTTTGAAAGTTTCCAGTAAGAGACTTTGTGCCTTGCTAGTTATTCCAATTAGTGAATCCTCATTTGAGACAAGCACATGAGACTTTGGGTTCCTATTTTTGTTTCATAAATATATAAGTAGACTATTGTCTCGGGTATTGTTCTTATGTCAACCCCTGAGCCACCAGTATTATCGTAGCAATAGGAGCTTTTTGTTAAATTTGAAAGTTGTTTGTAAAATCATTCTTGAGAAAAGAGGAATTAATTAAGAGATCCACCCCTTTTTGTAATTTCAGTTAAATTCTTATTGAAGTCACCTACAATAAGGAGGGAGACTCCTCTATTGTTGAGAGGAGAGAGAAATCTCATGAATGTTGCCTAAAGTCACAATTTTGTAAGTTTTCAGTGACTTACAAAAAAAATTAGCCAATATGCTTGATCATAGATGTTACACATGATTGTAGATAGAAAAAAATTTTGGGCATGGATCTAGAACTCTAAATTTTGCAAAAATTATGGTTCCAACAACACCTTTCCACCACGAAGCCGCCATTTTCTATTATTCAAAACCACATTTAGTCGTCGCATTACCAATTTTAAAACATCTTTACACCTGAAGGGAATCCCTTCATAGTCCAAAGTTTGAATCTAGTTACCCTTAGAAGATTTGATTAAAATCTCAACAGGTAGCCCTTTAGAAACATTCATTCCAACCAAAATACAGACAAAGGTGGAATGAAGTATATTAGACGATTCATCATCCACCATAAAAAAATCTCCAAGAGCATCTCCCACTTTCTATAAAAGAGAATCAACCCATAGATGAAGGGGAAGATAAGAAAGTCGAACCCAAATTAGAATCTTATTAAACATTTTAGAAGAAGGATTGAAACTAAAGTGTCATGGTTTAATCATTAACAAAAAACTATCCTCCCAACTGAAAAACTGATTACATAAATTTTATTTCTATCCTGAGCATTCTCAAATTTTATAATAAAAACCCTTTGTCATAGGGTAAATATGAACTGTACTAGAAAGGAGAGGCTCCCAATGTTGTGAAATCCAAGCATTCATCTCAGAGAGGCTAGGTCAAAAACCCTTGAACCGATAGATCACATCATAAGTGGAGAAAATAGAAACATTATAATCTATTTCCTCATCATAATCTATTTCCTCATCTATCTCCACATTCAACTTAATGGATATGGCACTTGAGACAAGAATAAACCCTCTATCAACATACCGTCTCTTCAACCCTTGTAGTTTCCCAACCAACAGATCCTCACCTGTACGCTTACGGGAGACTTAGGAGCAGACGACAAAAAAATAACAAATTGAGGGGAACCAACAACGGTACCCCCTGCATCAGTACTAAGCTGTCCATTTTGTGAAGATAGCAAGGCTCCAACCCCATATGCAAATTCAGTAAGTCTTAGATTAGGCACATTTGAATGCACAAAGCGAGAAGAGTTGTTAGGAGCAGCAATGGTCGGCATGGTAACACTTTCAATCAATACCTATGATATCATATTTTAAATATATATTTAATTAGTAATAATCAATAATAATAATATTATCTTATTACACCATTTAAACCTGTGTCACAAGGTTCGTCGAATTTTCAGCTTCAAGTTCGAAATTCGGCGAACTTATAAAAAACTCATGAAATTCATTGAAATTCGAAGGAAAATTAGTACGAAAATAGGGCAACTTCAGTTTTATTAAAAAATATTTTTATAACATGTTTTAATGGGTTTACGTTAGTTTTTTTTCTGTCATCAACAGCTAGGGCATAATGAATAAAGACGATCGAGCTTTGAAGGAATGACTTTGTATTTAACATTGCCTTTTCACTGCAAATTTCAGCATTGAAACTTCCATTCGGTATCCGCAACCATTGCACAACCATGCATCGCCAATATTTCATCGCGACCTCTGTTATTGCAATTTCCCCCGCTACGACATTAGTTGAAGTTTAGGTTCCGTCAATTGTTTTATATTTCATTAAATTTCACACAATGATTTTATAATCTATTAATTAATTAATTTTTTAATGAATAAGTAGTCCAGCCACGTCAATAGCTCTTGGGAAAACCATACAGATTTGGGGATATAAATGTACTCGAGCGAAATATGGTAGCACTATTCTAGAGGAATAAATAATTAATAATAAATATTTAATATATTAAATTTATTTGTTCATCATATTTTTAAATAAAATGAAGATTAGTATTTTGATTTTGATTTTTAAAGTTAAATAAAAATAATATGTTTTTATTTTATTCTTTTAAAAATAACTTAATTAATATTTTTATTTTGTTTTCAAATATAAAAAAATATTTAGTAGAAAACAATTCAGTATTTGTTTTTTGTTTTTTGGAGTTAAAAATAAAAAATTATATCATTGTTTTAATGTTCCGAAAAATAAAATTTTGTGATTTCTTTTTTTAGTTTTATTTGAAAAATATTAATGGTAGGAATAAAAAAAATTATTTTTTAAATAAAATCAAGTATTTTTATATTTTAAATAAAATTTAGTATTTATTTTTATTATTATTATTATTAAAAGTAATATATATATATATATATATATATATATATATATATATATATATATATATATATATATATATATATATATATATATATATATATATATATATATATATATATATATATTATGTTCTCAAAATAAAGCTTAGTGTTTTATTTTATTTTTAAAATTAAAAATAAAAATATATTAATTTTTTATTTTAGGTTTACTAAGATAGAATTTAGTATTTAAAAAGAACATCATTATATTACTTATATTTAACAATATTAAACTATTTTGATAATATTTTGGTTCGGCTGGTATATTACTTATATTTTCCAAAAACATTATATAAAGCGAATTTAATGCCGAATTTTTTTCCAAACTTTTTACCCTAGTCGAACTTCATTTGAATTTCATTGTTGCCGAACTCGAATTCGAATTCGAACCTTGTGACTCAGATTTAAACCATAGTTAGATTAACATTAATATTATTAGTCAAGAAATATGTAGAATCTCGTACTTCCATAACGTAATTTATTAATTAGTAATTTATATTTTTAAGCACATCAAATATATACACATATATTCCAATTAATCGCTTTATCAGAATAATATAAAGGAGAATATAATATTAATATATGTCAATAAATCTATTTATCCAACATATATATCAATCAAATCATCATCAAAAGATCAATCCATGACAAGCATCATCAAATAATATGAAACCACGATATAAGCACATGCAAACACAACATCGTTATAAGGAAGGGTATTACAGATATAACCATTTTGAAGATGCCGAAAGAAAATTACAATTCCATTTAAAAATTCACTAGTGTCAATAGGATTCCTATCTAATAGGCAGAATTCGTCCTTGTTAAGTTACTCCAAAGCCTCCAAGAATGCCCATATTCAAAAAAAAAATGTATGCTTTTTATTGAATAGAACAATTGAATATCATCAATGTAGTTGCATTGATTATTTGTTGAGATATTGCAATTGTATTAGAACGTTGACAATACAATTGACGAGATCATGCTATTTTTCAAAGAAAATACAGCTTCTAAGATGAGTGACCCCTATGTGTGTCATTCAAATCCACTCTGCACCAGCTAGAAATCTTCCATTACATTCAGTCTTCAAATAATTTCTTTGTAAGAAAAATGGATTAAACAGAACATTGCTATCAAAGAATATCCCATGAAAAAGAATAGTCTTTTTATTGCATCTTAGTTCTGATACAGAAATTATAAGCAAAGAACAATTATTCAGAGGATAGCATTATTTAAGTTAGATTCCAATCAATTAATTTAGCCGCATTTTGGCACGTTCAAGGGTCGCTCTATGCTTTTGAAGCTGATGCCAACACTTGCCTGAATGCTGAGAAGCATCGCCACTTGCAGTAGACGAATTGCCTAGTAGTCTTCTACCACTATGGCTGGCTGTGTCAAATTTTGTGAGTTGTCTGTGTAATGCCTCAAGATTGACTAAGGGAACTATTGTTGGACGACCATGAGCGCACTGTAACCAGACAATTACTTTTGGCTTTAATATCCAAATATTTTATTAAAAAAATGACATACGAGAACTAAAATAAACAATCCTAGAAAGTCAAAAAAATTAGCTGTGCACCTGGAAACAAAGAGATGTTCTCTTCAACTCTTCCACAAGTAGTGCACACTCTGATCGCAATAATGTATCTCCAAACATTATTGCACCTGCTCAAGAAGCCATGTATTAGGAAAGCACACATTATAATCCTTTTGTAATTATAGCTATTCCAATAATCTTCATTTCTATACCTCTGCAAGCCTTGAAGTTGAGAATGCGCATAACAGCTGAAGGAGCAGCTGAAGAGCCATCTGTTTGAACAAGCTGAAAAACAATATAAATAAGAATGTGAAGCAGGAGAAGGACATGAAAATAATTTAATTATCTGTTTAATGAATCAGTAAAAGAATATAGTTTCTAGAAGGAAAGGGTTGCATTGCTATATTTCAGGCCCAGATTAGATAAGCTACAACAAATTTATAGAGACTGATGTTTAAATGCAATGGCCAAAAAAGTTAACAGAAACAGATGTTAGATACCATGGACAAAATGAATTTTCAAAAAACTCAACAAGTCCGTGCCATTAACTGTAATGTCCCCTTCTCACATGTGAGCAATTGTTTAGCCATATACTTATTTTTCCAAAGTTTTCTCTTAACTAATTGGTATTGGAAAAAGGAAAATAATTTAAACAATTAAGTTGTCAAAAGTTACCTACTTTTGCACACTTCATCTGAGAGCTTACATTTAATTATTAAAAAACAAAGGTGTTTTACATGCGTAGATAAAGTATCAGAAGGCCCAAGATGATGAAAACTGGTCATAAGAACACTCCATATTATTTTTTAAGGGAAAATGCTTTTTCCGAAAAAAGCAATAAAAGAAACACATTTTCGGAAAGAAAAAAGCATAAAAAGTGTTTTCAAAGGCAAAACAGTGTCTTTTTAGATTAAGCACAGAAAAAACAAAAAAATGTTTTTTTCGAAAAAGCAACTAAAATGAAAAAGAAAAGTTCCTTTTCTAAAATAGCTATAAATGGAGGTTTGACTCTTGAGAAAAAAGGGTTACCAAGTCATTTTTCGTTTTCAGTTTCTCTAAGCAAGAACTTGAATACATATTTCTTGAAGGTGAAAACCCTTTTGAAATACTAGTTTCGAGGACTAAAACTCTCCTACCTGGATATGATGTTTTCACCTTGAGATTTTTGGTAAAAAGGAAATATTTGATGTATTTTGACGAAGTTTTGATTGCTAAATATTACTGGTGTAATATTGTTGAATATCGTAACATGTTCTAGGAGGATATTTGAGGTTTTTGTGGCCTGCTCCTGCTGTACCAGCAACATTAATCTATGTTTCACACCTATAGCAGGATATTGTCTTATTAGTCTGATCTACATCAATTCTAGGGAGAAATAAGGATGTTTTTGTGATGAGCCTGGCTGGCTCAACCTCTAATCACTCTGGCAATTGACAGAATTTTTATTGTTTTTGCAATGCTTCGAATTTCTTTTGCTTTTGAAGTTTTATACTTTTATGAGTTTTTGAAATATTAAACAATGGATAAAATGAAATCTAACTCTTGCATAGATAAACACTGGCAGAGATCTCCTTAATGTATTATCATTTAATAGCAATGCTTACAATGAAGTTACTGATATAGGAAATTAAATTGCAGTTCATAGAAAACCTGGAAATCCAACGCAGCAGTAAATCTTTGCCAAGATCCTCTCAAAATCAACATACAATGCATATAATCTGCTAGCCGTTCAACCTGTGATGGAATGAAGGCTCAAATTCTGAACGGTCTTCCCTAGAAGATTGATGCCAGCCTCCAAGGGACTCACGTGGGCAGTAAATGTGAGTCAGCTGCCTAAAAAACCTCCATAAAACTCTTTTAAAAGGTTATGATTTACTACAGCTAGCCGCCTGTAGTGAATTCTGCAATTAAAAGCCCCGAAGATAAATCAAACTCCTTTTAATACTATGCAGTTTAGCACAAACATGGCCTCTGGATGAAGCCATTGTTATCTGCAAAAATCAATAGGTATTTCACCATCTCTAATTGCTGAAAAACCAAGAAGAAATTTGTTCTTCCAAGTCCAATTTGCTAAAACCCTGGCATACACCAAATGCTTCTCAATTTCATAGGCATAAATATCCATTCATGAATGGTTTGATTTCTAGCTTGGGGTTTTTATAATTCCTCATAAGAGATCGAACCATGGAGCTTCTTCAACAAGATACAAATAACTTAAAGGTATTTGCCTTTGCTATAAGTTGACTTTCATAAAATAATAATTAATGATCCCCATGTGTTAGGCACCCATTTTTAATTTATCATTAAATGCTTATTAAAGAGAACTTGGCACCAAATACCTTAAAACATTATAATAAGCCATTATAATGTATTATTAATAAAGTGGGGCTTTATTAATAACTAAATAATCATGAGTTTAGGCTATCCAATCTACTCCAAGAAGTCAACTCGAAATCCAGATATCTACTGCAAAAGCCAAATACCCAAGTGCCCTACCAAAAGCAGTAACTCTGCAAAACTGAATAGTAAGTCCTTGAATAACTGCTCTAGTTAATGATGCCAAAACTCAACACTGCAACTAAACATGTTCAGGCGCTCTACTAAAGATAAAAACCCTAACTTTCCCGAAATAGACACTTACTATAAATAGTAAGTGTACCAAACTGAACCAAACCAAGAGCAATCCTGAACACTCATGTCCTTTGGAATGAGAATTTGCCTCTAGTTCTGCCAACTGAGACCCTCTAACCCTCTGACTTAGCCTACGAGGGTCATTGATAGGCTAATTCAAGCCACAAACCATGGTGAGCTAAAATGGGGACATTACATGTTCAGTAGTATTTCAGTTTGGTTTGTTGGTATGCATCTAAGTAGTGGCTATAGTTGTATGGATGGTGTTTCTAGTGCTTTATCAGCAATTTATTAGTTTGATTTTTGTGACAACAGTATTCCGATCAGCATATATTCGTATTTGTTCGGCATTGCAAAGTTTCATTGACCATTGTTAGTTTATATTCCCTTGTTATATGGTTTAGAGTTTATACTAATTCATTGTGTTGCAACACCATTTATTTGTGATCAGACCTGATATTACAGTTGATTACAACAGTTTCTTATCTTTGTCATATTGTAATGCATTTCCTAACTACTTTGTAAACTTTGGATGGTAATACTACTGAAGCGTTATTATTTGCATGCATTTCATATTGTATGATTGGTTGGTTTACCACCAATTATTATAGCATTATCATACAGCCCATTACAGCATTGAACAAACTAGCATTCTCAAACATTTTGGTCTTAGTGCTTAGGAATTATGTCAGTGGGTTGCATGGCATTTGCACAATCAATTAAAGAGGTGTTGATCAGGCTAGCTTAGCTGTTTGCGTATTCTAAATGGCTTACCGCCAATCATTTTCTTGCATACATCATAGATAATGTGTTCAAGTATTATATGCTCTCACCTTGTCCACTCTACGATTTGGGCGAACACAAAGTGTGGATGTTTGTATATGCATTTCTATATTGCAAAAAATAAAAAATAAAAAAGAGTGGAATGTTACAGTGGTATCAGACCTGGTGATCTTGCCAGCCTATGATTTTAGAGCTAATCTTTTCATGCAGAGGTTGTCATCTCCTCCATCCCAGTGATAGAGAAAACAAATACCACCAGACAGTTTAAAAAACAATTTCAGTTCCCTCAAACTAGAGTAATGCAAAATATGGAAGATAAAGGCAAAGAGGCGAATAGTTCAATAGTCATGTGAGGACTGAAAGGAAATTCTGTTCAATGTTGTAGATGATGTTGTAGATGATGGCACTATTGCTCACCAAGGTTGATCGAAATATGAGCACACCCCAAGAACAAAATGATGAAGAAAGTATATCAAGAACTACAAATCAATTTTCAAACAATATAAATCAATTTACTAGAACCATTATTGGTTCTAGTACACTATTTCAGCCTAACTTTATTAGAAGAGAAGAAAAAATCATAGCCAGAAGTGGAAGTGGAAATGGACTTTGAAATCAATGCACACTGTAGGAGTATTGACTACAATGCCAGGAACACAAACAGCCAATTTGCCTTCATGGAGAGACTAATACAGTAATACTTCACCAAAAGGTGAAAATATATTGAAATACTTACATAATGTACAAAAGCTTGCTTATAAAGGCAAGGAATAATCTGGTAGACAGGAGTAACTGTAAAACTACCAATAACTAACATATGCACCTAATTAATTAATAATGCCTAAGTAAACTTAAGCACAAGAGTAACTAATAATTTATTCCAACACCCACCCTTAAGTGCAACTTAGGGAGAAGATTATTATGCAATATCAGCTAGATGCAAGATGGGTCGCGACAACTAGGCCATGTTAGGTACCCGTGTACAATGCAAATGCAATGAAAACATATATCTCTCGTGAAGCGGAGAAAAGGAGAAAATCACATGGGAAAAAATCCTCTCCAAAAGAGAGAAACAAACAAGATGTGGAAATGGAGCACTCAATCACACCCCCAAAGGACTACATAAGTTAGGTATATACAAAATATCCCCCCATAGGAATGAAAAAAGGAGACAACATAGTGCCCCCCCTCACCCCCATAATGAATAATGTCCTACAAAAATGGTGAATGCGTGAAGGCAAAACATAGTCCAATGCCTACAACCAACATTTCTCCCCTTGGGAAGATGAACCAAGTACAAATGCAGGAATGCTTCCCATTTTCGATACGAATTGCTAGGAAGCAGAATCCAAATTTAGGAAGACGATGTCTCTGAAATCTATTCATGTGTCACCAAGTCCTTGGAAGATGATGGAACCAATCAGGAACATATTGTGGCAAGCAAGAAACCACAGGAAACTGATCTTGAACAAGCTCCAAAGACAAAGATGAAGTGACATAATGTGTCACAATTATCATCAAATAGGAGAATAAAAGCCTCAAATGTGTCCTCCAAATTTTAAATGTGAGATTCCACAAACAAGGAACTAATGTCTGGAAAATAGGAATCCCAATTAGGAAGACAATGATAAACTTGTTGATTAAGAATAATGGTAGTCTCTAGTGAAGGCGGATCAACTACCTCTGACAAAGAATTAGGAACCTCTAAAGCAATGACAACCTCATCTGAAGTCTCAAAATCCTCCAAAGGATCACAAACATGGATTATCTTCTTTGAAGAATGAATAGACACATTGGAATTGGAAAGAGGAGCATTAGGGAATGTTGGAGTATCATGATCTCCATATAACTCCAGAATGTGAGTCCAAAGAGCACACGTAGGCACTCAAAATGAATATGTGACTCCAAGATGTCATAATCAACATTTTCAAAAATGACACTAAGGACCTTAGCTCTATAACCTTTCCAAATACTACACTCACAAGGTGTGTCAAGAATAGCAACTTGATTGTACAAATATGACAATAATTGGAGCTTACTCAGATGAGTGATAATAAATACGCCCCACTGTCTGTAGGTCCCCTTTGCCAAAGGAAATGAAAAACCAATTTTGACAACTATAATTCTTCAAAAAATTAGAGATATTGCCACCAAAGAGAAAATGCTTCCAATAGTAAAAGCCTATAAAGCTAGAAGAACCTAAATAAAGCTTAAAAAATAGATGGGGCCCATTAGGGCAATATATTTGGCGGTTACACATGCCAATCAGCGCAAGGCAGCCACAACCTTGAACCTAGCATCAAGTCAACTCAACAAGTAGCCAATCATTTAAACATGTCAAATCACGACGTAACTTCACAGGATCACAATCCCTATGCATGTGGGCATGAGAGTCACTCATGATCCGCATGAGTTCTCACCCACTTCATACAAGCGCAGTGCTATAAAAGCCACAAAATCTTTTCTTCATGGTGCATCTTGGATTAATGTCCTTGTACTCCTCTACTCTCTTGTGTTGGGGGCCCACCAACAACAAATTTACATGTTTTAAACCCTAATTGCAAAGAAGGAAATAATTGTGCACCGAACTTCAGAACTGGCCCAAAAGGGGTAAAATCGGCCAATCAAAAGAGAGCTTATTGTATAAACACAGGTCTGCACAAATGAGGAACAACTTGGAGATTAATGCAGCCACAAAAATGACCATAGAAGTAAAGCTATGATAGAACAAATTAGACCACCATGTAGGAAATAACTCCCAATCAGCATCCGACTAAGGAAAATGTAATTTGCACAAATCAAGTATGAATATGTGACCAGGTGCAAGGCCTGATTGTTGTGCAAAGTATGAGTTAGGTCGATCACATAGGCCAAACAATGCATGGGCAATAAAAAGTAAGTAGGCGTCACAACTTAAAAATCAGCAATTAAATCAGTTTCAAAAGGAATGAGAAAAAATACTCATGGCCAAGCAGAATAAGAAAAGCCACAATTAGTGTCAGACAACACGCCCAGAAGAAACTCCAATCAGGCCTCCTGAAAATAAAAATCACTCGGTCCAAACTGGAAAGGTCACTGCCTAGTCCGAATTGGAAAGAGTGCTGATCATGCAAATGGTATAAAACAGGTGAAACCGCCAGTCAGAATATGGGTCAATCAAATCTTCAGGGATCTTCTATGGAAGCCAGCCACAAAGATATATGTTGTTTGACAATGAAGGCAACCTGCCACGGGCAAATGAAAAACTGTGTGCAAATGAAAAACTGTGTGCAGATAATAGATCTCACAAATCGCTGATGAAAACTCTCAAATATGGAAGGAGTTGTTGTGAGATAGCTCCGATACCATTTAGGAGTATTGACTCCAATGCCAGGAACACAAACAGCCAATTCACCTTCACAGAGAGACTAATACTTCACCAAAAGATGAAATTATATTGAGATACTTACATAATGTACAGAATCTTACTTATAAAGGAAAGGAATAATCTAGTAGATGGGTACTATAACACACACTATGCTGAGTACCGAGCTCTTCATCAAGAGGTTTATAATGAGCTGTCACTCAATCAGTTCATGAACCAAAATAAATCCAAAAATGTGACCAAAAAGAGGCGTGGACCCCAAACTCAACAAAGAGGCTACTAGAATGTATTGGGAAAACTGTTAATTCAAGGCAAACTTATTATTCAAATTTCAATTTTCTTTTATATATATATATATGCAATGCTGATTATATATAGATATTGATTCTAACAGTGCTGATGTTTATTTGCAGGAGTATAAAACTGAGTGTATGTAAATGCAATAAACTTGTAATTCGACTATGCTTAAATTGCAATGAAGGAATATATACAAAACTGTATTGCTGTTCACTGTACTTCGCACTTATTGATTTCGGTGCTAGTACTGAACAGTCCGATCAATATTAGTATATGCCGATAGTGAATGGTCACGTCTATGATAGACGTGACTCCTTGAGGAGTCACGCCTATCATAGGTGTGACTCATTGTCACACCCTTTGGTAATACACAGCATTTGAAACTTAACACCGTTTCAATACTAATTGTTATCGGGTTGATACCGATTCAATACCAATTACAATTCAATAATAATGATTATCGAGTTGATTCGATCATAAAAAAATCGTATATATATATATATATATATATATATGATGATAATAATAATTATCATTATATATATATTGATATATATATTCCTCTTTAACCTGATCGATAATATATGCTTTAGTATGATGAATTTCTCTAATTGATATATACATTATAATATGAATTTATCTAATCGTGGCTATATGCAACAACACTCCCTCTTAGCTAGGGAAGATAAAATCATATATATCACATTTCTCGTGATAAGAAGTCTCACATATCTCGTGAAGACAAACATCACATAACACGTGATGATAAGAATCACATAACTTGTGAGGTGTCACATAACTCGTGGGACTAAGTATATCACATAACTCGTGATAAGAAGTCCCACATATCTCGTGAAGACAAACATCACATAACACATGATGATAAGTATCACATAACTCGTGACACTTAAAGGATGATATGCTTGAGAATATTACATTCTCCTTATACATCCTAGCTATGGTATGTGCACTAACATTATGTCGCATAATGTCTACCATAACAGATCATGGCACATCCATGAATGATATCAAGTCAGCATGATACAATATCACAAGATCGTCATCTTATAATATTTGAATACAAGTGTTCATTTCCAAATGATTGTCACCTTTTAGAGATGAACACAAGGGGTAGAGCTCATAAAGTCATATATCAACACATATGACAAAAGAAGTTTACACATTAAAAATATTATATATTTATATATATTAGTAAAGATTGCAATGCAAATTACAATTCAATCATACCAAGACCTTTCTTGAAGTGTTCAACTTTTATTCTGGCAAGTGGCTTGGCGAGTATATCTGTTGCCTGATCTCTTGTACTGATATATTCCAACTGAATCACATTCCTATCCACCATGTCTCTCACGTAATAATAAGGAATCTCTATATGCTTGGATCTATTGTGAAATACCGGATTCACAGAAAGTTTCATGCAACTCTAGTTATCACAATGGATAACTGTAGGTTTCAGGGGCTTACCGAATAATCCCACAAGCAGTTTCTTGAGCCATACTACTTCTCTTGCTCCCATAGAGGCTGCAATGTATTCGGCCTTTGTAGAACTCTGAGCCACTGAAGACTATTTCCTGCACATCCAAGATATCATGGCGGATCCCAAACTGAAGCAGCAACCTGAGGTGCTTTTTCTATCAGTTACATTTCCAGCCCAATCAGAATCTGTGAATCCATGTAGATTCAAGTCAACTTTCTCATAGTTGAGTCCATAATTAAGAGTACCTTGAAGGTATCTCATAATATGCTTCACAATCATAAGATGTATCTCCTTATGCTCACACATAAACTGACTCAAAGCATTTACTGCATAACAGATATCCGGTCTGGTATTAACCAGGTACATCAAAGATCCAATTATCTGCCTGTAGAGGGTAGGATCTGCAAACGGAGAATCTATTGTTGCCTCCTTTAGTTTATGAAGGTTTGTTTCCATGGGAGAAGACACGGGTCTGCAATTCATCATACCAAATCTCTTCAATATGTCCAAGGTGTACTTTCCTTGATTAAGCACAATGTTGTCTGAGTTCTGCCAAACTTCCAATCCAAGGAAGTAATGTAGAAGGCCTAAATCCTTCATTTCAAACTCTTTAGCAAGGTCCTTTTTACATTGATCAATAAGATGATCTTCTCCTGTAATTAACAGATCATCAATATACAAGATTAATATTAACATATCACCTTTGCTTTGCTTGAAGTATAGATTTGGATCTGCATCATTCTTAGAAAATCCCAATTCCATGAGATATCTATCGATTCTCTCATACCATGCCCTGGGGGCCTGTTTAAGTCCATAGAGGGCTTTCTTCAATCTACACACATGAGATTCTGCAATGTGAATCTCAAATCCTTATGGTTGCTCTAAGTAGACTTCTTCCTCTATTTTCCCATTTAGGAATGTAGTCTTTACATCCATCCGATGAACTTTTCATCCTTTGGCTACTGCGATGGCTAGAAGTGCCCTAACTGAGGTATATCTGGCAACAAGTGCAAATGTTTCCTTATAATCAATTTCTTCTTTCTGTGAGAAACCTCTGGCAACAAATCTGGCTTTATGTTTCTCTATATTGCCATCTGCAGCATACTTAATTTTGAATAGCCACTTGGATGAAACAATAGATTTTTCCTTTGGCCTTGGAACAACTTCCCAAACATCATTTGCTTAGATGGACTAGTATTCTTTTGTCATGACATCCTTCCATACTTGTTGTTTGAGGGCTTCTAATGCATTAGAAGGTTCAGACTTGGAGAGATCATTCATTAAAGCCACATAGCTAGAAAATCTTTGGGGTCTTTTAATTTCTCTAAAGGTCCCTGAAGGAGCTACAAAGTTCTTTGATTCTTCCATTGTTTTGGTGGCCCAAAGTGGTCTTTTCTTATGATTCTCTTGAGGTGAGTTTTGTACTTCATCTTCATCCTCTTCAGGATACTCCCTTTGAAACTCAGGAGCAAGATCCTCTTCTAGGTTTGAAGGTGGAGTATTACTTTCAACCTTAAAAGAATTTCTAGCCCTTTTAAAAGCTAGGTCAGGTCTTCCTCAAATATTACATCTCTACTGAGTTCAATATTTCTATGTTCAAGTACAAATACTCTATAGGCTATAGAAGTTTCACTATACCCAACAAAGATTCCTTTTCTTCCACAAGGTTCTAGTTTTGATCTTTTCTCTTTAGGTACATGAAAATAAACAGGGCATCCAAATATCCTTGAGTGATATCTGGTTTTATACCTGTGAAAACTTCTTCAGGAGTTTTGTCTTGAATATGGGAGTGAGGACATCTATTTTGTGTGTATACAGCAGTGTTGGAGGCTTCTGCCCAAAGATAGGTTTTTAAATTTTGATCAAGGAGCATGGCTTTAGCTACTTCTACAATAGTTCTATTTTTCCTCTCAGCAACCCCATTTTGTTGAGGGTTGTAAGGAACAGTGAGCTCCCTCTTAATCCCAGCTTCTTTGCAAAATTCTCTAAAAATGTCAGAGGTGTATTCCCTCCCATTATCAATTCTTAGGGTTTTTATTTTCTTCCCAGAGGAGTTTTCAGAGAAGGATTTGAATTCCTTAAATCTCCTAAGGATCTCTTCTGATTCTATACATTTGAGGAAGTAGATCCAGGTTTTTCTGGAGAAGTCATCAACAAATATTACATAATATAGTGCTTCTACAATAGTTCTATTTTTCCTCTCAGCAACCCCATTTTGTTGACGGTTGTAAGGAACAGTGAGCTCCCTCTTAATCCCAGCTTCTTTGCAAAATTCTCTAAAAATGTTAGAGGTGTATTCCCTCCCATTATCAATTCTTAGTGTTTTTATTTTCTTCCCAGAGGAGTTTTTAGAGAAGGATTTGAATTCCTTAAATCTCCTAAGGATCTCTTCTGATTCTATACATTTGAGGAAGTAGATCCAGGTTTTTCTGGAGAAGTCATCAACAAATATTACATAATATAGAAACCCTCCCACATAAGGTACAGAAATGGGTCCACATAGGTCAGAGTGAACTAGTTCTAAGACATTACTTGTTTTACTAGAACTACTTCAAAAGGAACCCTTAGTATTTTTTCCTGGGGCAAACCCCTTACATGTACCTAAATGATATTGTTTTAACTTAGGTAAGCCAGTGACTATTTTTTCCATAGAAGAGAAGGCACGAAAGTTTAAATGTCCTAGTCTTCTATGCCATATCTTATTAGAATCTGAAATTTCATGAATTAGGGCAAGATTAGGTTCAGTACATACCTCATACAAATAGCCATTTCTATGGCCTAGGGTTATAGCTTTCTTGATAGAAGAATTTTTTGGCCATGCCAACACCTTTCTATCCATGAAGGTTACTCTATACCCATTATCCTCAAGTGTAGATATGGAGACTAGGTTTCTCTTGATGCCTGGAACGAAAAGAACTCCGGTGAGTTTGATGGACATGCCTGACTTCAACTTAATGGTGCAGGTCTCAACACCTTTTACTGAATGTGCAGAGTCGTCTCCAATGGTTACCTCTTCATCAATTTCTTCTATCACAGAGTCCAATAGTTCTCTGTATCCAGTGATGTGTCTTGATGACCCACTGTCTATGATCCAAGTATTAGATTCTTTGGATACTTGATTAGAGAGAGCAGAGTAGAATGCATGTTTCTCTGAATCATTCTCCCTTTTATTTCTTTTTACTTTGGCAAATGTAGCTTGTTGTTTAATTCTATCTGGACATCTAGCTGCATAATGACCATATCGATCACATCTAAAACATTGAACGTGAGAAACATCTTTCTTAGATGAACCCTTTTCATGATGGTCCTTCCTCTTCTTAAAATGTTTCTTCTTGCCTTTCTTGTGAGAGTTTACATTTAACACATGAAGATCCTCATCTATATTCTTTTGTTTGATCCCTTTCTTGTTTTGTCTTGACTCTTCTTGAAGACAATCAAACCTTAGTCGATCGAAGTTTGGATATTTAGACCTTGCACTAATGCCTTGAACAAAAGTCTCCCAAGTGTTTGGTAGGCCATCTAGTGCAATGAAAGTCAGTTCTTTGCTCTGAATTACATATCCAAGTGTTGACAATTCATCCCTTAGAGCGGATATTCTCATAAAGTATGCATTAATGGATTCTCCTTTATTCATACTTATATGATTAATTTCCCTCTTTAGGGCTAGGGTTCTACTAGCATTGTTTATCTCATATGTGCTTTCGAGTGATTTAAACATATGATAGGCAGTCTCATATTTTGTCAGGATTGGCACTATATGGTCTCTAACACCATCAACTATGATCTTCATAGCTTTTTCATTTCCTTCAATCCAAATGGATTTTTTGGGATCATTCTCTGGCTCTTTCTCCTCCTTTATGAATGACTCGACTTTATTTTCTTTTAGAATCATTTTAATTCTGAATTTCCATGATGAGAAATTGTTTCCTCCTTCAAGCCTATCCTCAAATCTGATAGTGCTTGCCATAAAAATGTGATATATTACAATTGATATTGAATTTCTCAAGCTTGAGAGCTTCTTGGATCTTCCTTTACCAGAGCTTTGATACCATGTTAATTCAAGGCAAACTTATTATTCAAATTTCAATTTTCTTTTATATATATATGCAATGTTGATTATATATATATCTTGATTCTAACAGTGCTGATGTTTATTTGCAGGAGTATAAAACTGAGTGTACGTAAATGCAATAAACTTGTAATTCGACTATGCTTAAATTGCAATGAAGGAATATATACAAAACTGTATTGCTGTTCACTGTACTTCGCACTTATTGATTTCGGTACTAGTACTGAACAGTCCGATCAATATTAATATATGTCGATAGTGAATGGTCACGTCTATGATAGACATGATTCCTTGAGGAGTCACGCCTATCATAGGCGTGACTCATTGTCACACCCTTTGGTAATACACAGCATTTGAAACTTAACACCGTTTCAATTCTAATTGTTATCAGGTTGATACCGATTCATACCAATTACGTTTCAATACTAATGCTTATCGAGTTGATTCGATCATAAAGAAAATTGTATATATATTAATATATATATATGATGATAATAATAATTATCATTATATATATATATTCCTCTTTAATCTGATCGATAATATATGCTTTTGTATGATGAATTTCTCTAATTGATATATACATTATAATATGAATTTATCTAATCATGGCTATATGCAACAACAAAAACAAACACTTTGCCCATTTGATGGAAGCGGGAAGAGAACAACATGTGCATGGATCTAGAAGCTTATCACTTCTCCTTGAGATGCAAGGCAAAGGATTAGGTCGTTAAATTTGCAACTCTTCATATCAAAGGATTTTCCCACGAATGGTAGTCTTGGAATTTTCGCAAATTACAGTCTTCACTCAAGCATTTTTACCCGATCATTTATCACTTGACTATTTGAATATTTTATGTATCAACAATTCTGACATGGATTTAATAATCTCTGCCAAAAAATTGATCAAGTGAGCAGATGATAAGACAAAGGTGATTGCAATAGAGGATTGAGGGACATATGTTTGACATAAGTTGTTATAGTGCTTTGTCAGTGCAGATGCATGTGCACAATAATATACAAAATATGGAAATCAACATGAATTGAATTGTGTGTGATTGGCATTCAGATTGGGGTTGATCATCTACAGTCTTATTTTTCTATTACAGAAGATATAAATGGGAGGGCCATGATTCCACCGTTCAAGTATTGGAAACCATGCACTGTATAAACCACAGAGTTTCTGAGCTGAAGTCATAAACGGAAATATAATGAAGTAGCGGATGCAATATCAGAACAAGAACATATAAGGGGACCACATATTAATTGAGCATCACGTGATGGGTAGAGATTGAAATGAATGGTTAATGCAAGATATTTTACCAGAAACTTGGTGAATGTGTGTCCTGATTCCCTGCAAATACCAATATATTGTACAGTAGTAAAAGATATATATCCAAATTTATCTATACTTGAGATCGGAGAGCTGGCAGTCTCAAATGCAGCATCAGTCATTATATTGTTATCTACAGGCAAAACTATAGTCATAATCGCATCATAGAAACAACAGTGAACCAAGTACTGTTTGCAATGATTAAACTCAACAGCACGGCTTGGATATGTGATAAGGTATAATAGAACAAATATACTGCACAGAGAAAGGCGGGTAATTATAAATTCTTCAGTGATGCTCTATAGCCAAATAATATTGTTCTTGATATGACAGTGAAGATGAGAATATATGTGACGGTGAAGTACTTCAATGGAGTTTTCTAAGGCAATAACAATACCATTTTTAGAGGTGCTTGAAAATAAGAAATGACAATATTATTCACCGTAAATATGGAGGGTTATAGTGGGAACATGCTGGCAAATATTGGCACCAAAATCAGAATACCATATATATTCGAGAATTTGCCTCAAGGTAGATGCGATAAAAGTCTGAAGATCCCTGAAATGTCTATTGGAAGTCCTTCATCAAAAGTTCGATGTCAAGATATAAGCGGCAGAAGACCGAATCATTTGTTTTGGTTCAATTAACAACATTTAATACTGCTTTGTGTTTGTTATAGGTGCTCAAGCGGAGGATGAAGGATGTGTATGTAGATTTGGAGTGTGGACTTCATGAACAAAGACTAAGGATGAAACGATAAAGCAGAGAGTAACGTCAAGCATCCCACACGATGGCAGAAGCAGCAGCATCTCACCGGGCGGAAGTTGAGAAAACGTTATCGTGCATAACCAAAATGACAAGTTTAAGGCGCGCTTATTAATCAATATGGATATAACGCCATATAGCGATAGCGATGAATGCTGGAAAGACACATTGTTTCAAAGTCTCAGCCTCCACCTGTCATTTCATAACCGTGCCCGTAAGAGGGTAATTACAATGAGTTTCGGGTATCTTAGTCGATACTTTAAAGTAAAACATGCAGTTTATATGAAGCGGTGTATCTTTTAAAAAATAACCACGCGACTTTTCACTCTCATATAAATATAGGATGAGAAATTAGACAAAAGGCACGATGAAAATAGCATTCTCTTGACTGGTGAATACTATAGTTGTAATAAAAACATCTTCATTTGGAATGTATGAAATATTGAACAAAGCTCGTAAATGATGGATTATTGAGTAAATCTTTACATGCAGTTGTGGATCGAATTGCAGTGGATAGATCATCAACAACGATTGTCTTCATTACAATTTTATTCCTGGCATAACCAGTAAGCTTGTCTATTTTATTTATTATTGAAAGGCTTTGGAGTTGAGAAGTATTATATAGCTTTCGTCCTTTATAATTCTTTCTGAGTTCTGTAAATAGTTTAAATTATCAGAATAGTGAATAAGATCTTGCATAGCATTTTAAATTTGATTATCATAGATATTGTGAAATATTCCAGTGTTTCCATATCTATGTCTAGTTTGTCTCCACATCTTAGGAGTCAAAGCGCAATCTAGACCAATATAAAATTGCATATATGTTTGATCTATTACATCTGAATTATTAAATTGTTTATAGTTGAAATATTTAAAACTTTATAAAGTTGCATGTAATAAACTTATAATACTGACTCTATTTGTCCTTCAATTTTCGACACTGGTCTATATATTGCTCATGATTCATAATTTATATGCTGGTAATCATTTCATATTATTCCTTTGAAGATATTGATACATTCATAATTTATAGTTATTCTTTATTTTTAATTATTCTCACATTTATATGATCTTTTGTCTTTGTTTTTAATTCAGAATCCACAAGTTTGAAGCATTTATTTTTAAAAGTAATCTTCGGAATTGCAAAATTGGCAATGTTTCAGAGATCTCCATATTATTGCGCAATTTGAACGTCTTCTATATTTCTTGTCATTTAGGAAGCTTTCATTGCATTCAGTTTCAAATTGATTCACTATAAGCATCTTGGACCTAAGTGTTTTGTCCAGGATCAAGTATACCTGCCTTGGCCTTGCAGAGCCAAAAGAGCAGGAGGTCAGATTGATTGATCTTGCCACGTTGGCCATAACCGATTGGACATCCCAGCATCGAGTTGGTAAGACTCGTAGGAATCTGATCTGTGGTTTTGGGGACCAACAGGCCCAACTCAAGCCATGGCACTATTGAGAATTACATTGCTGATTTAAAAAAATTCTTGTTATGTTATGTCACTGAAAGAAGATAGGTTACACTGTTCACAAAAGGGTTGAGAGAGACACTAAGGGACTTGGCCGTCAAAACCTTTGAGCCTACATTTTTGCAAGAAGTGATCAAGAGAGCTCTAACTCTCAAATGTACTCTTCCTAAGAACAAGTTAAAAAAGAAAAGCTTTCCATTCAAAAACCCATTCTAGAGGATTTACAATCAGCCGAAGAGTTCACCCCTTGAGTTGGATAAGAAAGCCAAAAATAAATTGAGTATGAAGAAATTATGCCACACATGCAAGGATCCTTGGGTTCTTGGTCATAGATACTTGGGAGAGGTTAAGTTCGCTACATAGAGGTGGTTTCTGATAATATATAATAATCGGAACAATCAGAACAGAAAGTTGATCCAAAAGAGAATGCTGAAGAAAATGTACCAGAAAGGCCTAATGAAGAGAAGATTGTTGAAGATACGTTTGCTCAACTTTCGGCTACACAATGACGAAAGTATAATCCTTCTAGGATCTATGGAGTTCTGTGTGGCAAAAGACTCATTGTGCTGATTGGCTCTAGGGACACTAATAATTTTATTGACGGAGTTCTTACTAGACGGGAGCTAAAAAAAGAAATTGAAGGATTTAGCATCAGGGTTGTTGATGGCTTTACTCTTCAGTGCACCAAAAGGATCCACAACGTGAGTCTCTTACATGGGAATTATGAAGTGAAGGATGACTTGTATGTGGTGAGCATGGGAGATACAAAAGCTGTTTTGGGGGCCCAATGGCTTCAGTTATAGGGTGAAATCACCTAGAGTTTTCAACATATGGAACTTAAGTTCCATTTTGTAGGTAACAAGGTGGTGTTGAGGGCCATGTCTAATGATACTCCATGTGCTCTTACAGCCAAAAGAATGGAGATATTATTCCATAATGACCAAGTAGAGAGGGCAGCCCAATGTTTGACTATGCCTACCCATTCTCGATAAAGTAAGAGTAAGTATCATGCGAATGTTCAGATTTTGTTGAGTAAGCAAAACAAAGTTTTTCAGTGGAATACCTCTAGGAAGACCACCAAACAAGAGTAAGAGCACAAAAGGCACCTGGATGAAGTATTGGGAATTCAAGAAGCCCAATCATTGTATGTAAATGAATCTAAGTGTAAATTTTCTATTATAGTAATTATGTATTTGGAAGATTTGTTCAGCTCTAAGGGTGTAAAAGTTGATCAAGAGAAGATTCAAGCCATCTTGGATTGGCCACCGCCAAAGACTCGCTCATTTGAGAGGTTTCTTTGACTAATGCAGCTTCTTCAGAAGGTTTGTGAAGAGATTTTCACAGTTGACTGCCCCACTCACTAATTTGACCAAACAAGGGGTATTTACATGGTCTAATCAGCACGGAAAACTTTTGAGAAGCTCAAAAAAGTCATGAGCTCGTCCTATGTTAGCCATATCCAACTTCACAAATCCTTTTGTGCTTGAGAATGATGCTTCAAGAGAAGGAATTAGTTGTGTGTTGAAGAAAAATTAGCATCCAATTGCCATTGGGAGCAAGAAGTTGAGGGGAGTGGAGAGGAGCTACTCCCTATATGACAGGGAAATGTTTTCAATCGCGCACACTTTAGCTAAGTTTAGACAGTGCCTAGATGGAGGTAAATTTGTTAATAAAACTGATCATAATAGTCTAATGTATTTTCTTAGCCCACAAGATCCCAATGAGAGGCAACAAAAGTGGGTGAATGAGCTGAATTTGGTATAGGATATGTCAAGGGTAAGAAGAACAAAGTGGCTGATGCAATAACAAGAAACCCACAATAGACCTCTGCGATAAAAATTAAAGCAGATTGGAAGGAACAAATTCTTGTAGAACCACAGAGCAAGGTAAAAGCACAAATTTTAGCAGCACAAATGATTGACATAGTTTATTTATAGTTCATTGTGCAAAGGGCATTGAAATTAGGACATGTTGAATGGTTTCTTAGCTATTTGTAATTTTGTATGATTCATCAACATGATAAAACTGAGAGAAAACAGACAATGTATCAGCTTATTACAGTAAGCAATTATTTGATAACGATGGCAAAACATCTACCTGCTGAATATACTCAGAAAGGTCTTCTGCTGTCAAATCTACACCCAAAATGCAAGGCACCTGCACCAGCCAACTTGCTGTATAAGATGACTTTGTATTACCGATGTGAAAGATTTTAATTTACACTAGAAAGAACACATAAAAAACCAAATTTGTGGACAATGCAAAATTACAACTATTGATAATTGTTTTAAAACAAGTATTTTCATTAAAATTTAACAATAATTAGAAGGTATATAAATATCAATCAATTATTATTTGAAAACTTCAAAACAAGACAGTTTAATTAAGGAAATATTTTTTTCTCTATTCATGCTATATATACAAATCACACGTACAGTATGCCTCTTGTTAGGACCTTATATATTCCTAGAAGCCAGTTGAGTAGATCACAACTGGGATCACGATAGAATAAGAGTCTTTCCAGCATATTCATCCTTTCCTCTTATAATATTATATTAGGAACATAAAAATGATAGCATTGATTCCATAAATAGTGTCACAACATAATATCCATGCCAGAAATATGCTAATGGGAAGTATGTATGTTTTTTTTAAAGTTCAGCCGCATAACAATGGTGCTAAACCTTACACAACCACAGCCCTAGGGTGTCAAGAGCTCAGATCAACACCACATTAGCAAAGGTACTAGCTGTTACAAGTCAAGGCCATTAATGGCACACAAACAACAGAGATAGTAGCCCTCCTCAAAGAAATTGCTTAGAGAACAAGAGGCCACAACTAGCCACTTACAGCAAAAGGGCCAAAAAAAGGCCATTAACAGCACACAGCCAACAACCCACCGAATGGGGCAGACTTACAAGGGGATTTTGAAAAGCCTTCACATTGGGTAACAAAAAAAGTTCCCAAAGCCATCCAGTAGCAAAAAACAGCACCACCCCAACAGAAAATCCACCCCCACCTGTGAAACTCCTTTCCACCTCAATAGAAAAGGAGCCCACCTCTATAGGAGCAGACAAGGAAGAGACCATCACATTGGAGAGCCTATCGCGATTGCAACCCACCTCCAAGCAGCTACAGAAAGGAAAAGACCACATAAAGTTACAAACACCCTCTTTCATGAAGCAAGTCTCCACCTCCATAGGGGACACTTCCACCTCCATAGGAACCGCAAAAGAGGAAGAAGCAAACAGAATGTGTCAAGCCCTCACCATGTCCAACAAAACACACCCCAACTCCATAGGGATGAGTACAGCCCCAAAACCTGCACCAATGCTCAACAAAAAACAACCATAGACAAGGACGTGCCCTTGAAAACTATCAGCAAACATCTAGACACTAGAAAAAATAAAAGGCCATTGTCCTTGCTAGCTAAAATGGACAGTCTAAACGAAAAGACAAAATATAAAATGGGGGCAAAAAACTCAACACTAGAAACTGGAAAAGGCACCATCTTTAAACTCTTAGCAAAGAGAGGAGCATTATCCGTAAACCCTTGCAGATGCCAAGGCTTACCCACAAATTACCAATGTTAAAAACCAACAGATCCCCAACAAACTGAGGGACAAATGCACTCAGGTTGTAGGCTTCCATTAGCGAGGGTCAACACCATTATGCCCCTAGACAAGGCAAGAGAAGTAGAACATTTCAAGCGAAGGGCAAAAGAGCCCTTTCGACTAGCAAGCCTTCGACCACCATAACCGCACAAGCTCCTTCCACCAAAGTCGAAACACCATTAAAAACCTCAACCATAGAGCAAAGTCCACAGAGGGCAAAACAAGCAAACACCCCTTCCAACCCAACCAAGCATTAGCAAAATGCCCCTCAAAGAGCTGGAGCATCACAGTCCAAAGTTCCAAACACCCAGAAGAATCTTAGGAATAGCCTTCACAGAGAGCACAGGGACCGCAGTCACCAAAGAGGATGGGGAGGACCCCTGCATCAACCAACACACATAAAGCTTTCGGACAGACCCCAGTGCCACCATGGAAAGGCAGGAGCAGCAAAACTTTTCACAGGCACCACTCCCCAACCACCATAACCACACCAACACTTTCCACAAGAGTTGAAACACCATAAAACCCCCAATGTGGGGAATAGGGTATGATTTAACCCCATTAAAACCCCAGCACAAAGGGCAGAAATCTCTTTTGCCATATTGGTCGCTACCACTATGCTTTATACCTTAGCAAGGCTAGCCATACTATTCGCTGCAGTAGGAACTGTCACTAACAGGGAATTGGTGATTTGTGTAGGTTGCAAATACAGAAAAGCAGCCCAAACCACAAGGCATACAACATGGCGATTGCTCATACCAAACACAACATCCTCCTCAGCAAGGTAGCAAACCATCTTAGGCTGAAGCAACGGCCAGACAATAATCAGATCTGCAGGCACAGGGCATCATCCAGGCTGCGGACACTCTCTTTCAAAAGGATGCACAATAGCAGTGACCACTTCACCATTGTAGAGCCCCCACTTGAGCAGTCCACGCAGAGATCCATCACAAGTACAGGGGTTTCCAAATCCCAACACACCCAATCATAAAAATTTCTACAAAGGAGGAGCCCCTCATAGAAACGGAAAAGTTTTGTTGGAAAAGAGGTCATGCTGCACACCAACCCCCAGGTAACCAAATGACAACCAAAATGGAGCCAGAGCAAAAGGTAGAAAAGGCACTGAACAGTCCAGATCCGCCCAACACAAGGATGTTAACATCCAAATGAAGCCAACCAACCATGCACAACCCACCAACGCCCTCACACAGAGGCACAGCAGGGACAAAACAGACCACCGCCAAACAACAGACGCCCTCAACGCCACCGGGATCATCATATTCATCAGCATCCTCCCCTTCTGCAATATCAGATTTTGAAAAGCCTCCCCCACTCCCCTTCCCACTCAAAGCCATGGAAGAAAAGGAAGTATCTATGTTGTTGATTTATCCCTCTTCAAGTTTTTAAGTTGTCAAAGAAACACATTACAACATCCAAGATCACACCATGAATATTTTTTTCAGATAAAATATTTCAAATGTTATTTTTTGTGAATATAGAACAAAAGTCAAAATCTAGTATTTACCATTTCTTCTAGATCAAAAGAAGCATTGTAATGTCTATTGAGAAAGCTCAGAAAATCTGAAATTTTGATTTCCATCTACTGGAGGCTTGCCCTAGCATGATTAGAATAATTCAGTGTATATCTGAGTTTCTTGGACAGGGGGTTGTGAGGGTGGGGATTTGAGAACAGAAAAAAGTTTCCTAGATTTTGGTACAGTGGGGGACAGCAGGGTGACAACTAATAAAATAATGTTTGACATTTAAAATTTAAAATGTCTTAAATTAAGTTGAAGGAAGCAATCAAAAAATCCATTTAATAATCATAATTACATAATATTACTTCTTAAAATGACAATCTTTAGGTTTGAAGGGCCATGCGTGTCCCCATAAAGGCTCTAGGTTTCTTTTCTTTGCTTAATTTTCTTTTGCTTCAATATTTTTTGATGAGTGGGGAATGGTCTAGCATTGTATTATTAGTACTACCAATACTGGTACCACTATGAAACTTTGTTTTCATGTCAAATATGTAGTAAATATCATTGACATGTTAGTCAAATGATTAATCAATTTATACTTGTTATTATATCAAGTTATCAGGGCATGGCCTATAGTTTGTCTACTAATAGTGTTCACACATCATTCACGGATAAGAAATGGCAAGCTATGATGACTCAAGAGTGTGTAAGCTAGAAGGCAAGAACTCTGGAAAGGAACAGATTGCAAAGCCTCTTCAAGGCTACATTCAAGCAAAACAAATGTGAGTGGCAATGCTACAAGGGAAAGCAGTTAAATGGCTATTTCAGTAAAAAATGGCATTATAGAAAAAATGTATTCACCTAATAAAAGAATTGTGTCTTTCTAGTGTCATTGTGAATCTAAGGCTTTGATTCAAGTGGCAATGGCATAAAGAAGTTGCACCTAAGTTGGCTAAATCCTCAGAGATTCATGTTAATTTCTGGTGATGGGGCAATTTTCCAATGGTTTTTCCAGGTGAAAGTGGAGATTTAGATGGTGATGGATCTAAAAGTGTCAAGTTGTTGTAATGTCCCCATTTTTAAACTTATGGGATTAGCTTGGTTTGGCGACCCTCACAGGCTAATCAGGCGATCAGAGGGGGTTAGATGGTGGAGCCAGCATTGGGATTCCATTCTAGAGGTTCGACATATCAGGTCTGCTCTTCGTTCGAATCATTTTGGTCAACTTACTATTTTTAGTAAGTGGTATTTTGGGTATGGCCAGGATTAGCAGGGTGTCTGCACGGAGCGTCAGATATCTCAGGATCGAGTTTTAGAGAATCTCTAGTTTAAAAGACTTACCATTTATAGTAAGTCTATTTTTAGCAGTGGCTATTTCTGGCAAGGCAGTGCCTATTCCTAGCTGGGCAGTTGGACTTGGTGCTTTGTCAAAAGTGCGTTGATTGCAGTCAGATAGTTCAGTGGCTTATATTTTAAATGTGTTATTAAATTAAATTATTTTGATTTAATTTAATAACTTATGACTTTATAACTTAATGTTATAAAGTGAGATTATTTTTAAAAGCCAATTAAGTGAAAATATTAAAAAGTGCTTTTTCCGAAAAAGCTATATAACCAACTCGAAAAAGCACTTTTCATTATCTTATGCAATCATTATTTTCTCTTGGAATTTGGGAAGAAGACAAACCTGGCTAGGGTTTCGAGGACTGATTCCTCTTTCGTAATTTGAGCCATCTTCTGTTGGTGGTGAATTTTACAGCTGATTTTATTGAGTTCGCAATTCGATGCTGATGTATATCGATTGTGTGAGAAATTCTGAATCTGGAGTTTGAAGTTTGCTGTTGATTTGTGTCTGTGAATTCAACAAATCGAATTCTGAAATAATTCTTTGAATGCTGCTTTAATATTTTTCTGATTATCAAAAGGGGTTGTGAAAGAAGAGGATCATCGAATTACATGTGTGGTGGTGTATTCATTGGTTGCGACTCATAATTAATTTCTGGGCTGTACGTTATCCACGTATTCATTGTGGAAGGTTTGGTATGCTGCGTGAGGTGTGCAAGGTCACGCCCTTACTACTCTTGCTATCACAGCAACCATTGGAGCCAATATTCTGCTGTCACGGCTAACCATAGGGGCCAGTACTGTTTGTTAGAGGGCCCGAGAATACTCACTGAGTATTCTCTCTTCCACGCGTTAGTAGTGGAAGTGGCTGCAGGCTGCGTCAAGGACTGACAGCCCACAGGTTCCCCTCCTTTGCTAATGGTTTGCATTTGGGAGCCCTTAAGAGGCTTGCAGAGGGTTACGGATTTATACAAGTGCCAGTCACGACTTCTACAGCAGTCACGTGAATTCATTAGCAGAAAACGTCAAGCATTTACGGCTGCAGCAAGGTGTTTAATTGGATGAACTTAGCATTTGCAAAGGTGGCGAATATTTTCAGGTGCTCTAATTCCTATAATGCATAAATATCTGATTATACTTTATAATGAGAATAAAATTAGTTAATGTTATCAAGGATATTCAATTTCTTTTGCTTGGTATATCTGGAAGTGGTGGAAATTTCATGTTATTGTTTAATGATTCAACAATTTGAGTAAGACAATTGCAAATTATATCGAATCTAGTATATTGATCTAGAGGGAGCCAGTTAGGCTCACCACAGTTGTGTTGCACTTGTTCAATGGTACAGCAAGTCCAAAAGCACAGTATATGGTGTCAACTAGGAGGAAAAAGACAACAAATTGGAAGACAAATTTTACTTATTACAAAGTGATAGTGGCAACACCAATGCAAAAATGCCAATTTAAGTGACAAGTTGTGAAAAAAGGTGCATCAAGAAAACAAGAGCTTAAACATTGAGTGAAACCACAACTTTAGGCTAGCAATGCTAGTCAGAAACTTTGATTCAAGTGGCTAATCTGAAGTGAAACTACACCAAGTAAAGATATTCATTAAAATTATAGGCATATCACAATTTTTCGAAGGCAAACGTATTCTAGAAGTGCGACTCTAGGAGCAACAGATGATCAAAATGGCAACCAGCAGGAAGTCAAGTTGAGAACTAAACCTAAATTGCATTTTTTGCCTAACAATGCCAACTCAAAAGCAAAAGGAGGGCGATAAAGTTCTTATGTAAAACAATTTGGCAAATGCCTCATAAAAGCGTGCCAAACATGGCATGTGCCCTTTTTGAGTAATAACCATAATTTAATATTAAGTTCCTTGAAATAAATTTATTTTATAGAGTGAAGCTTTTATTTTATTATTAAACTAAAAAGCCTCCCAAGGAGATGTTTTAATATTGAATTTTCAAAGGTGACAAAAGTAAAGAAGAAATATTTAAGTAATGACTAAAGTAATATCAAATCGAAAGAGTTTGAAAAGCCACTTAATTTTTATTATTGAGAGAAAAAGTGAAACAGAAGAGAAATTACTTTAGTTGCGCTAAACATATCTATAAAGGAAGGATATTTTAGAGAATAGAGAGCATTCTTGGAGTTTATTTTTACAAAACCCAGTTTGGGGAGATTGAACTCGGTTCGTTCTTCAACTTAAGGATGAAAACACTTCTGGCAATCAGTTTTGTGGACGAAAACTGACCTAGTTGATTGAGTGGATCCATACAGGATTCCTTGGTGCATGTGATGTTCGAAGATTGAGAACTATGCCAAGTATTGAATTAATATTTCTTCGATTTGTGCCCTGCCTAGTGAGTAGACTGAAAGTTATTTTGATATTGATTTGCAAGCACATTTCAATAGAATTATGGAGATATTTTTGGCATTAGATTTAAAATCAAGTTGAATAGCAGCTGTCAATATTTTTTAGATTTTGGTGACGAGATGGTATGTTGGATATAACATTTTATTCAGAATATACTTATTTTAATGCAGTCTACATATTAGCTGAGTAAATATACCCAACTGCACCTCTACTGGAGTTGATTAATGGCCTCTAAACCCCATTGTATCACCTAAGACAATGAATTTATTAAGTAGAAGGCAACATTGGTTTACATTATTTAACTTTTTATGCTGTAACATTGGTCGCCCCCGTTTTGGAATGAATGCTAGTCACTTCATTTTGGAGCTTGCATTGATTTTCAAAGGGATTTATTAGAGTTTTTTGTTACAAAAAAAAAATCATGTCCAGACGTTATTTCTTGGTTTTATTGTTGGTCGACAACCTTGAATGTTCATGCTAGTTTTTATATATAAGCAAAAAATGGCTGAAGAAGGATCATGAGAATTGAAGTTGGTAGTGGCTGCCATTTTGGGTCAGGCTTACACACAATCACCTTGTCATGACTTACCCACAAATATAAGTGCATCACCCAACAATTAAAAAAAACAGAAAAAAGGAAGCCACCTATATTCTACTGACGTGGAGGATTGATGAAGGAAGCAAAAACCATAAAACAAGAGAAAGAAAATGATGTAGTAGTCCTTCAGAAATTTATGCATAAGAAGAAAGACATGGAGAGGTCAAGTCAGCGGCATCTAGGGTTGTCCAAGCATATAGAAGGCCATTCACTAAAAGGAGGATATTGCAGCAGAATAAGGAGATTAAAAAAGAAAAGAAAAAAAATACCATCCACAAGGAGGTTGCAGCTGAGTCTAAAAGCAATAGAACTACCTGGCAACAACAAGCAGCTGAATTCTGATGTATGAAATCTATCAGAGGTCTGTCCACCTCTAGTCAGCCACCAGCTCATGTGATTTCATCTAAAATATCAATGTTGTACTTCCAGAAGGTATAAGGTCAAAATACAATTAATTTCCCTTTTTATGCATTTTGTATTTAAAATACTTCAATCAGTTATTAATTAATCAAAATAAATTGGAGTGGGAGTACAATTGAATTAGCTATTTGTACATTCATTATGCTATGAAAAAGAAAAGTTGTCTATATTATTACTTTGTTAAATCTTGCATAATTACAGAAGAGTAGCATAATTTTAGTATGGTATTGTTGATGTTCATTTTATAACCTACCAACAGTAGAACAAAATATTGAGATATCTTATCCTCTCTTGATCAAAATCGTGTGCATGCTAAGATTGCAAAAGACCATACAATAGATTCCAAGGTTCCTTTTATGTTAAATCTTGATTGTGGATAAGCTCAATGGTAAATGTGATATGTTGTTTATCATGAGGGGCCTTACATTTGCATTACTCAAGTTGATTTCAGATGATGCTAAATGTAGGAGCTTTCAGAAGATATTGTGATGGAGTACTTTTTTCTTGGATTTGCACGAATATGCATAAAGTAAAGAGAAGACGGTTTAGGCATTCTATTCTACTCCTAAGGGTAATGATATCAATTGATACTGCTTTGATGGACAAATTCCAAAATAACCAAGCTCCACTTCGCTAAGATAAACAACTCTGCAAGAACTAGTGCAATCTTTAGTGGGTTATGCAAATGATTTTCATACCACAACAAACACCATCAATTCGAGCAATGCACATTGAATGATAGAAGTTAAGCATCCATGAGAGGGAGGGCTCAGGCTCACTTTACACAACAGCTTACAATCAACAAACCATCAAAAGTATGAGCCATGGAATTCATCAAACATCATTACATTCTCCATTGAAATCAAAACAATTTATCTAACAAATCTAATCTAAATGAGCGAATAAGAGAACATGCAAGCACTAAGACACGTCAAGAGATCACCAAACTTCAATGATAACTTTATTGACTTAGTAGCTCATAGCAACAACCTTCGAATTCCGTCCTTTACAAATGAGAAAGGAGGCCTTCATATAGGTCCCCAATTGCAATAAGTGGCCCAGATTGAAAAGAAATCAAAGGCCCAGATTGTGCCTCCTCAACCCTAATTAGGGTTAGGGCAAGAAGCAAGAATCTACATTTAATTTATGGGTCCACATGGACCAACCAGAGGAAAGACCACCTTAGTGGGTAATAAATGCCCACTATGTATGCCTATTCAGCGAGAGAGTGGGATGACATGAATGCCCACTATGCAATAAATGCTCCTCTGCCCAGAATAGCCTATGTTTGACTTTGCCCTTTGAATGCTTGGAATCTGGTCAACACACTCTCCAACTCGTCCACACTGACACTTGGTGTTGATTCTCACTTGAAATCCAGAATTGTTATCTCTCGCTCATATTTGCTCAAACTACTCTCCCAATCTGGCAACAATCTTGGGTCGTGTGCATGACATTTAAGAAAATGGAGAAGTTCTCAAAGCCGTCCTTTGTAAAGTAATTCAACAAAAAGAACTCTTCTAGTTTACCTGTTAGGTTGTCCACAATTATTTCATTCTCAGCCAATCTCAGTGATAATAGTGATGCAACTGTGTTGGAGATCCCCTGCTGGATATTCTTGACACCTTCCCTAGTCAAGTGGACTCTAACATTTCCTTTGCCATGATTATTGTGTTATACCAACGAGAAAAGTCATACACCTCTCCTTCCCTGACCACTCCACCATCAACCAACATCTACCTGGAAGACACCTCATCCTCCTACGACTGGTCTATGCAATGTATCCTGGAAAGGATGACCAAATCCCTTTCATGAAATTGCACCAAGTCCTCAACATGTTTGTATGCCTCATTCTAAATGCCTTCTACCCAAGCTTCTGCATTCTGAGAATTCTATCTGATTCTTTCAATACCCTCTGCTAACTCAGTCGAAAGAACAGTAGGAGGAACAAAGGCTTGGCCCTCTTCTCTCACTAGATGAGATAGGTTGTTTAGATATTCACACAAGGCCTTGCTCTCACCTTTCAATTTCTGATATTCTCCTTCTAGTTTCCTCATCTTTTCCTTCATTGCTTGTGCAAAATCCTCAAATTCTTCAATAACCTTCTCTCGAGAGGCGTGTCCCAGATCGAACTCTGTCACATTATATTCATCTGTAGTAATCTGATCCTTTGCTTTATCGACTGTAGGCACTGCAAACTGTAAAGTTCTGGATCTGGACTCTCCCCTGACGACTTTTGCAAACTTCTTAGGCTTGCCTTTCTCCTCTAGTTTGTTGACTCGATTCAAAATTTACTGCAACTCGAATGTCGGATCAACATCTTTCTCCTAACTTTTCTGTGGCCTTCGGCTTAGCCAATCTAGAAGAACAGCATTCTAATCATCACAGACTGACAACTGTCTTTCCTTTTTCCTGCCCTTACATCAATTTCTTCCTCGGCTATAGGACTTTTTGTTGTTGTCTTAGGAGATGCTACCTCTATAGTAGGAATTTCTACTTCTACTAAAGAAAATTTTGCTTCTACCACAAGAACCTCTGTTTCCATCATTTCTCATTCTAAAATAGCGCCAAGACTTTCCTCAATGGAAACGTCTTTCTCTCTGTTTCTTCCTTGAGTGAACTCCTGCTAGGCATTGATTCTTTCTCTGTCCTACACCAGCTTGGTCATTTGATCTTCTTGTTCTATTCTCCTTCTGCTTGTTTCTACTTCTCCTCCGGTGAAAGGATCTATCTCTTGCAAACTCGGATTCCAACTAGGTGATGATTGAGTAGTCCTAAACCTCTGTCTCTTTTGTTGGGGTTCTTCAATGTGAAGGTCAAGCCTACTTCTCGGTTACACTTCCCAAGCAACACTCTTTCCTTTTCTTCGTTCAGCACTCCCTAATGGAATTTCTCCTTTAATTCTCCCTCCTTGGGGTTGTTTTGGTCTCTCATCCCGCAGCACCTAATGACCCATCAAGTTATAGGTTAAGCTATCTTTACGTACCTTCAGCCTACTAATTTGTCGCTCAACCCACCACTTCGTGAATTCCAGAACCGGTGCAAATAATGAATCAATGTCTGATGCTTCCTTCCTGGACCAATCATATGGATGGATGGTCCTTTCCTTTTCCAAATTGTATCCCTTTTGAATCATATTCATATCCTCTTCCACCTAATCAAGTACTTGGATGATCTTGCATGCTCTGATCATATTGAGTAGCAACTAGGAATACACCCTCTTTTTGAAATTGATCTCATCTGCAACATTGGCTCAAAAATCCTCGAGGTGCATTTTGTGCTAATATTTCGCACCTGCCACCACTCTAATTTTGTTGTAAGGATCGTAATCTGTCCTTGATGGAAAACGAGACAGACAATAGAAATACAACTCCTCTTATGATTTCTCAGCTACCTACAAACAGGGACACATCTCAACTTCTTTTCCAATAGAAATTGGGAATTCAAGTCCCAATGTCCTCTCCCCTTTTGAATCTTGTCATAAACTGTTAATTGCCTTGTGACCTCCAATAAGACCATTTTGTCAATTGGATACCTCAGGAGTTCATGTGGCTGCAAAGAAAATCCCTACACTCTAATGTAAGAGAAGGTACGAAACTGGATGAACCATGCTCCATACTTCTGTATCAATTCCATCGCCCCAACTAATAGTCTCATGTGTAATCTCTTTTGTAGAGTCCTGACAATGCGCATTGCAAAAGCATCATTGACTCTAAGAAATCGTCCTTGGCATGCAGTTGCAACTGAGGGTAGCATTCATGTACTTTCAAGCTGTGAGAACCACTTCCTATCGCTCCTTTGCACCTTAATCCATCATATTTTGTCATCCGAGCCAGCATGTAGACAACATAGGAGCTCATGTAGAACTTTCCTGACTACTCCAAATTCACAACTTGTTCATTCAGGTTGTCGCTAATCATTCCACCCCAATCCATGTTGTTGAATCCTCCAACTACCTATTTAATGAAATGTCACATCCATGCCTCAAACTAATAGGATTGTGGAATCTTGAATATTCTACTCAGCATCATGACTAAATCATTGTATTCAAGCTGGAGATGAAGCTAGACTAGTTGCTTAGGCAACTTGGAATGGTGAGCTCTATTCCTCCACAGCCACTTTCCGTTTACCATGCCTTCACAATGTTCAATCCTAGCGGTGAAAACTCTAAGTGTCTGCACCTTCAATTTCAGTACCATTATCTGGTATGTCAGGATTCCAAATGCCTCTGAAATTGCCAGTGGAGAGAGATCTGCTATAACTTTTTCATTTGGATCCCTAATTGTTATGTCATTTGGATTATAATGTCTCGAGCATTCTACGATCACTTCTACATGTTGGAAAGTCGGAAGAAAACCAGTTGCAACCACGATCCCACTCTTTACAATCTGATTAGCCAAGTGTGTCGAATCGTGGTCTTTGTACCCGAACATCCTCTTGTTGAACTTGTTCATTTCTAGACCTCTAAGGTTTGTGTCACCAACATCTGCCCATTTTGATACAATTTTCGATTCAAGATAGAATCCCCTCTGCTCATTCATGATCAATTGGTTTCTGGTCAAACTTGTTCCTCTTGGTTTCACCATTCCTCTTCTTGCAAAATAGAATTTAAACAAACATAAGAGCATGCCAAAAATGAAAAAAAAGCAAACCAAATTTCTTCCTCGCAAATAAGAAATTTTGGAAATTTATTGAAAACTCTACTCTCTCTAGAGATCTTTCCTCAGATTTTTCAAACTTACTGCAGAATTTCCCTCTAAATTTCACAACTTCTTTCTGATTTTTTCAACTCAAAACGACCTCACCTCTTTCAAGAAACGATTCTCTCCAAGTTTTTTCTCTCTTAAAAATATCACGCTGCTTCTTCAAAATCTCTTGAAAATTCACTAGAATTCTCACCAAATTCTTCTCCTTAGCTTGTTTTCCAATTCTCGAATGTGAGAATGAAATGGAGACTAGCCTCTTATATAGAATTACAATATGAAAGCTGCTATATTAGCTGAGCTAATTTTAGGCATCTTTTATTGCTTTTATTCCAAGTTTTTATTATTGAGAGGATTCTCTTACAAAAAGCGCCATTTGTCACTAACTTCCGTTTTTTTTTTTTGGAAGATACCATTTTGGGCGCTTTAACTTTGTCAAGAAGTTTCATCCATGTGGATTGGATGTTTTTTTTTCACAATTAAATATTGCCAACCTTTTAAAATTAAATATTGGATGAAAAATCACAATATTTTATTATTTTTCCAAAAATAATTCCAAAAAGGCTTCCATTTTGCTATTTTCCAATTTTTTGATCAATTTTGTCGCTTTTTCAATTCTAAAATTAATTAAATATTAAATATAAAATTCAATATTCAATTAATTTCAATTTAATTTCCAAAACCAATTTATTTTCCAACTTACCTCTCGATCTTGACTTGAATTTTGTGTTTTATCATTGTGATCTGAGTTTCGAATCCCATCATTTTAATTCGTGAATTTGGTCGTGGAATAAAATTTCATTGTCTCCATAGGATTTTTGAAACCTCAAGTATTTCACTTGGACAAAGCGGAGGACTCTCAACATTTATCCCATCATTTTTTTTTAAATTCCCCTTCCATAGAGGAGCACAACTTTATATTAAACGTGGGACTTTAAATTTTAATACTCTTTCAAAATTTTAAAATCTTTCCCCACTCACATATTTCTCACCAATTTGCTTTCCGTGAGTGCACTAAGACCATTTGAAGGACTTCGATTTTAAAAATTCTTTCAAAGCCTAAGTTTATTTGCACTATGCACACGTGGGGCTTCTCGTCAATAACCTTAATGAAAGATTTTAATGATTTAAAAAAGCATGTCCATGTGAAACTTTCCCCATGAGTGCATGGACTTCTAACCTTACAAAATATCTCCACTTTGAAAACAAAAAATTCCTTGGATTCAAACCAATTTGCAGTCTCTTCGTGTTTGGACCTTCCCGGTGGACATTTGCTTTGTAATGTTTCCTCCACTTCATGAAAATCACACCTTGGGCACATTTAGAGTTCCATCGCAAACAATTCTTTTGAAAAATTCCTTCACTATGTCAAAAATGCGCTTAGAGAGCAAGTTAAGCTCGTCGACGGATTAATGTTCTTTCATATTTCCTTGACTTTGTTGAAAATGCGCCCAAAGCGCGGTTTGGTTTCCACAATGGACACTTCATCTCCAACGTTCCCTCATTCATGTGAAACATTGCTTAGGGATTTTTTTCATCTCCTGTGGATTTTCCCTGAAAAAAAGTTTCCTTCGTTCACTGCATTTTGTGTCGGAAGTGCGTTTGGAGTGCGATGTCAGACTTTTCACTTTCAAAGTTCCTTCATTCACTGCAATTTGCGCTCTAGGACTTTTTGGCCTCCACGATGGACTCTTTCTTTTGAAAAGTTCCTTCACTAATTTAATTTAGCGCTCACCAAGGATTCTTTGGCCTCCACCATGGGCATCTATGCTTGGGCAGGATTCTTCCTCTACCAAGGATTTGTGATGACGAAAGACTCCCAAATTCCATGACTGTGGATGAGTCATGCTTAGGGATTTTATCAGTTTGCAAGGATTTCAAACTTCCAATAATTCTACGTGTAGCTTCTTCAAAACAATTTTCCAGGCTTGGGCCTTCATTCTTTCACACTGATGCTCTAGCGTTGTTGGGTGTGAGTTTAAACTTATGGAGGAATTTTGGACTTTCCGTCACTTTTAGCACCCGCAATTGAGCATTGTTGGGTATCGTAATATTTTTTAACACATTTGCAGAGAGCCTGTGGTCTGCGATGTTGATTGGACCTTCAAATTTTTTATCATTTCTTTGCTATCTTTGATCACGTTGCATACTCTATGGGAGATTTTCAAACCTTTGCAGCAAATCTTTGGTTTGAAATTAGCCATCAAGGGTAACTCCTTCAGTAGAGGGATTCTATATCACAAATTTGATAACATCCTCTAGAAGGTGCCACTGGGTGCATTCAATGTTTCTAGATGAAGTTCTTTTCATTCATTCTCTAGGTATGATATGCTGCTATGAAATAATTCTCAAGTATTTTGCAAAAATTCCTTCGCACCACTCTCTAATATTCATTGCTTTTGAAAGCAGATATTTGAAACCATTCTCTAGATTTGAATCTCTCATGCCATCAAAACCTTGCACAGGATTTTTCACTTTCAAAAATTTACTTGCCCTGCTTGATTTAGTTACGCTCAGAACGTGTTTCATCTACTATTGCATACTGTCAAACCTTTTAAGATATTTCCCCTCTCGTGAAGGATTTGTGCTCTGAGTGCCCATGGGGGATAGAGGAAAATTTCATCACTTTTCAATAATTCCTTAGCAAAGGAAAATTCACGCTCCAAGAATAGGGCATGGATTGTAATATTTTGAACAAATTGCTTAACTTGACAGATCCAACATTCACCAATCGGATGATACCATCTAAGTCAAGGTTTATGCAAGGGCTTATCTCATTGGGCACATATAGGCCTTTTGTTTCCTGATGTAGTATCCACCGCTCAAGACTTCACTGGGGCGGTTTGTATTTGGGCCTGCTTCAAGTATCTCCTTTGCAACTTGTCATTGGGTCTTGACGGAAACTCATTATGCTGGTACTCCCATCGCTATACTTTCATCCCCTTTGTGTTATCTCTGCATGAGAGAACACTCGGTTTCTCTTATGGAGGGGTGTCGTTGTTGCAACATTGAGGGGTGCACATCAAGTATGGCAAGAAATTTTCATTTTCAGATTGATCCTTTATAATTTCAAGTTAAGTATTCTTAGGTGCACATTAAGTCATGTGAAGAAGTTCACACACACTTAGTTTCAACTTCCCATGTTCTTGGACTAACACTTAACCAAATTTTTGATTGCGCAATTTAGTCTCCCACTTGGGTGCAAAGGGGCATTGTAAAGAGAGACTTCACACTTCAAAGCAGTTTTAATGCCCTAGCTGAACTCTCTCACCTCTCACTTGGATCACCGGGAAGCTAAGAGACTAACACCAAAGTCAATAAGACAAGCAAAACCAAAAAGGGAGGCCAAGAAAACCAAAAAGAAGAGAGGGATCCCATTGCAATGGGATAGGTCACAGCAGGTATTTTGTCAACATTTGAAGAAATTCAAGAAAAAACTAGTGGAAAACGTTACAGTAGTATCAAAGTTGGCCTTCTCACTAGCCTATGTGGTTACCAATTGAGATCATTTTCAGATTTCTTCTAGTTAGTGACCAACACTTACATATATTTAGTTTTGAGCAATGTAGGTTAATAATCAGCAGTTCCAATTTATTGTTAAGTGACTTAATTTCAACTTCTGCAGAAATTTGGTCTTCATTTATAATTTGAATCATGGAAGATAGAAAAATGACAAATTGTTTACTTGAATCTCTTAGAAAGAGTCAGGATATATCAGAAAGAACATTTTAGAAGGTGTTTGGAGTAAGTTTAAATCAGAACAAGAAGAATCAACCAACATTCTTATGAATCATTTGAATAATGGAAGATAGAAAAATGGCAAATTGTTTACTTGAATCTCTTAGAAAGAGTCAGGATAAATGGGAAAGAACATTTTAGAAGGTGTTTGGAATAAGTTTAAATCAGAACAAGAAGAATTAACCAACATTCTTATGAAAAGAAGAATCTGAATAAAAAGAAAAAGATTTGTAAAAAGACATATAGTGAAGGGAAAGAACTTAAACACCGATCTCAAAGGACAAACTTATATGTATTTAAGAGGAAGTTAAAAATTGCTTATGTATAGTAGATAAATATTGTGAGGATGAAATATGCTATGAAGCCATCAATGACTTGTTTAATTAAACCAGAGCTTATGAGACACCCAAATAAGGATGTGAAACTTATAGTTACTTCTTGCCTTGATGAAATCACAAGGATAATAGATCCTAAAACCCCATAACAATGACATAATGGAAGTATTTCAGATGATTGTGGAAAGTTCCCAAGGTTTGGTTGATACCAAAAATCGTTCTTTTCTAAGAGGGCAACAATACTAGGAAATTTTGCAAAAACCAAATCTTGCAACCTCAAATTAGATATTGGTTGTGAAGAAATTATTTTTGAAATGATTCAAATCTTTTGGACTGTTATTAATGAGGTTCATACAGAGAATATCATAACTTCCATGCAATTTATTATGTCTCTAATTTTGGATGAGGATGATAATATTGTCAAGCTAATGTTAGCTGACTTGTTGGTCATTTGGAGGAAGAAGTGGGATGTTTCACCAGCTGCACATAAGTTGTTAAAGACATTGGTTAAACCAAATATTGAGAATTTGAAAAAATCAATAGGCAGAAGACAGCTTTCTTAGGGTCTACAGCTTATAGGTCCTAAAATGAGCAAGAATCAATTGAGGAGAGAACAACATTGTTTCACATACCAAGAAGTCTAGACACCTAGTCACACATGAGGGAACAACAAAGAAGATGAATCAGTGACTTCCATCACATTTATTCCAACATAATGGCGATGAGAACAGAGAAAAAGCTGAGATAGTAGAGCTTGAGGAAGAAGAAAAGACAGCATCAAAAATATCTGAAGTTATGATAGAACTTGCGATGGAGCTCCAAAATGATCCAGATGAAAGGTCTGCAAATGATTAAAAAATTGAATCCACTAATGATATTGAGTATGCTGAGAATTCCAAATTAATAGATAATGCTTAGAGTTTAGGTTAATCCAATAAAACCAATTAAGGAAAAGAGTGGGAGATGCAAGAAGCCTATCAAAGTTATTTCCATAATGATCCTATTGAAAGATATGATATGAATGATAATTCTTGCAGTGATTCTGAACATAACTTATCATCATTGCATAACTTAGAATCCATGAGAAAGATTGGAAGAAACAAAAGTGAGAGGATTATATAAGGAGATAATACCATGAATGGCTGGACCATCAAGGAGTGCTATGCTATGAATAATATGATACGAATGATAATTCTTGCAATGATTCTGAACATTGCTTATCATCATTGCATAACTTAGAATCCATGAGAAAGATTGAAAGAAAC
This sequence comes from Chamaecyparis obtusa, assembly GCA_027943335.1. Taxonomy (NCBI): domain Eukaryota; kingdom Viridiplantae; phylum Streptophyta; class Pinopsida; order Cupressales; family Cupressaceae; genus Chamaecyparis; species Chamaecyparis obtusa. The sequence continues at coordinate 1,458,150 of BSBK01003198.1, forward strand.
AAAAGTGAGAGGATTATATAAGGAGATAAATACCATGAATGGCTGGACCATCAAGGAGTACTATGCTAGCAATGAGAAGACCATCAAAGAATAAATAAATGGATGGGAAGACCATCAAAGACAATATTTACCAGCCCATTTGTTGGAGGAATGTCAACGAAAGGAAACAGGGTGTAGAAGACTTTGTTTGTGACAGTGAGAGGAGAACCAGCATTGACAAGAACCAGACACAAAGCTACTATTTCAGCTTTGTGACTGCCCTCTTCTTCCCTAGGAGTTTGAGGGCTGAATATTGGGACCAACAATACTAGTTGGTAGCCAATATTAGTAGGATCTATTCAATTCTACCAATAGGGATAAGGATATGAGAAGGATAGGGAGGGTTAGGAAAGTTAGGTAAGGGGAATACAAAGAGACCACCAAAGTAACAACCAACATGACAAAGCAATGTGGCAATCCCACTAATGAGAAACAAATAAGAGTTTCTTAACATAGGAGAAGATAATCAGATCCCTATCTACCATTTTAACATATGTTACAATGTGCATCACTAATGTTCAATGAACTTAGGGTCTATGTATAGGTCAATTCTATAAACCCTTTAGGAGTTTCTATTGACTAGTTAGTAGACAAAATAGGGTAAATAAATAATTGAAAGAAGTCAATAGAATCAATTGAAAAAGATTCAAGATATTGTGAGGCAAAAATGAGAATATCACGGAAATTAACAACATGAAGCATGGAAAGAACAAGTCTTCTAATGTATATAATAGGAATTGGATGAATTGAATCCCCAAATCGAAGAATCCTCCCGCAGATTCATTAAGGAAAAATTGGTTGATAGAAGGATTAAATCAAATGTATCAGCATAATTTGACAACAATAAAACTGACAATCTTCAGCTACACAAACAAAATGACCATGGAGAGAGACAATAACATGCATGTCCAAAAAAGGAAGGAAGACCCTCTGATGCCAACAATGACCCAATTGAATCCCACTCCCTCACAAAACAATAAGAAAAAATTTATTGACATAGGGATGATGCCAATGTAGATAGTAAGATGGAATTGACTACATATTAACATGCATCTGAGCATTTTGAGGATCCATTAGAGGAACCACCATTAAGAATTATGCAAAGAGAAAAGGCACCACAAGAATTAGCAGATGGTAAGTTCTACTACATTACTGTCTAGGGAGAAGAAGACTTGTCTGGCAGATGGACGAGTCTCAATTTCTAGTTTCCATTTTGCATGTGTGGTTTCATGAGAGATGAGGAACTTCATCATGGCATTTGGGAAACAGTGCAAAGATCTTCCAACCAAGAATTTATTGCTAGTTCAATATCTTTTGAATTGTTAGCTTGATGATTAGATGGATAATACCATTGGAATTTTTATCCAAACAAATTTTATTGCTTATCTTAAGCTACTTACACTTTGCCTTTGTGGTTGGTATATAATGTCCTCTTTTGTGAAGAGCCTACTTGGCTCTTTGCTGAAGCTATTATTTAGTTTTTAATTTACTTGCAATATTTTGTTTTTTTAACAATAATTAACTTATAAAAATTTTCCAAAATTGAGTAATATAAAATAACAATTTATTTCAAACTCCAACACTTCACCGGAAATGATCACATTCATCAAATTTGTTCTAATTTTCAATTGTCATGCAACATAACAATAAACAATCGTAAATGAGCACCTTTTAAGAAAATATAACCAGTTGGAGATGAAACGCTGCCCTCCAGGAATGCATGCAAGCTGTCAAGAAGTTAACACAGCCTCCCAAGACAAGTGTGTCTGCCAAGAAGTAACGCAGCCTCTCAATGATGATGCGCAGGCTGCTAGGGAAGACACACAGCCTTCCAAGGAAGTCACACAGGCTGCTGGGAAGAAAAACGCAGCTCCCTTAATCAATTCACTGTAATGTCCCATTTTCGGTTCTCTAGGAATCGTGACTGATTTCTTATTGCGATGGATTTCTTCTACTTAAATGACATCAATATACTTGACTCTTGGACCGGAAAGTTAGTTCCAACTCGAATGTTGTAATGTCACTGGTTGAGATCTTACTCTTGTGCGTCCAATTAGTACTTTATCTATCATGTTCTCTTTGGAATCACTTATGTTTCCCCTTCTCCCCAATGATTAAAATTGTAATGAATTGTTTATCTTATTTGTTTACCTCATAGGGGTGCATATATATGTACTTAAGATATTGAACATATAGTATTTGTGTTCATATCTTTATGAACTAGAGAATAGCAAAGTAGATCAAATATAAAGTTCCGCTAATGAGATCCTTTCAACAGTTAATTCTTAGAGGCCAATATAACTAAGAATATCATGAGTAAGAGTCGGTTCAAGTTAAAATGTATGGACTAATCCCTTATTGTTTACTGTCACTGTTTGGAGACACTTCTCTCCTACTAATGTGAGAAGTATGTCACTTGGGTATTAAACCTACTGATGGGGTGTTTAAATTACGGGCTGTATTTAAGCCTGGCATAATCTATAACCTTCGATGAAATATAGGAGTATTATCTTCACCACTCAGAGTACTAATTCTCCTATTGATTTGAGGTTAACCATTCATGGTAGACTCAGACCGTATATGATTACTACGTTATCAAAGGCGCTGATTTGGAACTGACTTCCTACTCTGGTTTTGTAATTTCCATACGATGATATTCAACATTACCATAAGCTTCAATATGTTTCTTTTCAGTTATATGCTAGCTGGCTGTCTCATATCCCTTCACTATGCCATCTATCCTCCCTCTTATGGGGACGTTATGCAATGATATGTCGTGCACTCCTGCGGGCGCGACTACTCCCATCTCTAATTGGGAATGAAAGTGGTGCCGACTAAAGCTTTAAATTCCTAATCGACTACTTAGTCGATTCTATATATATTTCATTTATATATTTGTTAAATAATAATATATTTATTAGCATTGATTAATGATAAATATATTATATTTTACTTATATATTATTAACATATAGTTGTGAAACTCAATCTGTTTAAGATTAATATTATTTAGATTAATATTATGTTGAAATAAAATTATATTAATATATTAATATATTATATTTAGTAATAGATTATATTATATTATAATATTATTATATTCATTTACCATTATAATATTATATTATATTCTATCAATTTATGTATTATATTCCTTTCTATTATATGAATGGTATAATTGATTTTTATTAAATCCATATATTATTATGATTATATATTGTCATCTATTATTATATTAATAATATATTATTATAGTTAATAATGACTATATAATGTTATATTATTTCCTTTCATTAAAATATTATAATTTATTATTAATGATTCAATTATTAATTTATTATTTAATATTAAATTCTATTGGAGAGAGGGGACATTACATTCACAGCCACCAGGTAAAAATCGTGGCTTTCAAATATTGTGATTGCAGCCACCAGAAGTTACAACAATCTCCCAAACAATTGTATGAGCCTCTGAAGAAAATCGTACCAATATGCAGAATATCTACGAATCAACTGTAAATGAATAACTCTTCACAATTCGGTATACAATAGCACCAAATTGTATTTCCAGAATCAGAATTGAATTTTCAGAATTTCAGTAGCAAAATTCACCATCAACATATGATGATTCAAATTGCAGAAGTGAAGAATCAGTCCTCAAACCCTAGCCATATTTCTCCACTTCCAATCTTCAAAAAAAACATAAGTTAATTGAATGAGGTTCAAATTCTCATAAGGTTGTATATATAATGTTTTCCATAGCTTCTCAATGACACTTTTCACTTAAAAGTCATTTGCTTTATGGTTGCACATTTGAAATATAATAAACTATTATATTTCCCTTCACTTTAATGCTGAAAATAACCCTTTCATTAAAATAATGTCATTCTGACACATATGGTCCTTGTTTTATGAGCTCAAGATTTAAAACTACTCAGCCCGATTCCAACAAGCTATAACACTAAGATGCCCACAATACATTCCCAATAAAAATGGCAACCTTAGCCGATTTAATTAAATAATAATCATAATTCACCTATCTTGCGAAAACGACTGATGAAGCATCAAAATCAAAATCTGATAGCACAAGAGTGATCTTGATGATGAAAGATGATAAATGAACCTGACGGGGTGGCTTACTAAAAATAGACGCTCCCTCCAAGAATCTTGGAGTCCAAACCGGAAGCCAAAAATAAATCTGAAAGCATCATATAACTCCTCTAAATCATCGGAGCTCAGTAGAACCATATGATGACTTACTATAAATAGTAAGTCCTTCAAAACGGGGCCAAAACCCACAACAGGGTCCTCTAATCACCAAAATTAGCCTACAAGGACCCAATGATAAGCTAAATCCACTAACTCCAATGCTCGCTCAAAATGGGGACATTACATCTTCCCACAATGTAAAGTTTGTCTAAAGATTTTGCACATTGCTTTTCCTACACTTGTACTAAAATAGAATGTAACGATCTTAGGAAAATTACTTTACACTATATATATTGCCATGTTTCCTATGCCAATTCATACAATTTTCTGAAATGCACAAAGGTAACCAAAGAAAGCACAAGCCTCACTTATTACCAATTCAGGATTCTTGACTGGGAATTCACAAGAAACACCATATCCAATGATTTCATATAAGAGAGCGAAGAGGTGAACAACTTAATTTTAAAAGCACAGTGACAATACGGCTCTTGTCTATACCAAAAAATAGAAATTTACTAATTTCGAATGATATGAATGTGTCATAAGTCAAATTCCAAATGTATATCTGAGAATGATTGAAATAATACATACTAAAAATTTTAATATTTGTGGCCTTGAGACAAAGATAAATTACATTGCAAATGATTATTAATATTATGGACTTGGCAAAGCTTAAAATAAATAATAAGTATGATACTTCTTATATGACATATCACATTATGATTGAGAAGAGGGATGACTTGCATATTGAATTGTTGAAATTGCTATGAGGGCCAACTTGCATTATAGTCAACTATCTATTGAGGTTAGCGGCTGAATAACAATAATTATAAAAGCCGACTTGCATATGCAAGTCAGTTGCCTTATCATATTGAAGAGACACCACTCTTGAGGCAAACTTATATGGGATTGAGGAGTGCGAATTAGGCATCATCGAAAACATAACATGACTGCCTTATTTCGCACTTTCAGCAGACTTATAATTCAAATCATCATTGCATAATTGTTCCAACATTGTAGTAGCTTCTTGGCAATTTGGAAAGAAGAATAACAGACCTAAATTCACACCTGTAACAGACCTAAATACATACTTGGAGCAGACCTGAGTTCATATATTGTAGTAGAATTGGAGAGGCATTATAGCAGACCTTAAAGAGCAAATTGTAGCAGACTTAAAGAGCTGATTGGAGCAGAATAATAGCATTGGATTGAAGGCTTCTTCTTACAATCATTCAGCAAATTTCAAGCATCTAAACCGGGTATTATCTATCTTCTATTCATCTATATTTTTGAAAGGGCCTAAGTCTTAGTTCTAAAAGATCATCTATAGATTGTTATTTTCTTTTCAAAGTCTGAAAAATTAACATAGTATCAGAGCTTTGGTGAGTAAAAGATCTACTTTCAGATTAAGAAAATCAATCTAACACTCTTAAAACTAAGAAATTCAATATGACAAGTGGAGTTAGACCAGAAGATAGACTCGAAGGAGCCACAAACTTCTTATCTTAGAAAATTAGAATACAATTGCCTTCAGAGAATTAGAATTTGATTCAATTATAGAAAATCCACCTAAAGTTGAAATGGATGAAGATGAGACCTGTGAATGGAAAAAGGGTAATAACAAAGTTACGAGAATTCTAATTGACAGCGTAAAGGACCATATCATACCCACCATCTCCTGTCTAGAGTCAGCCTATCTAATGTTCTTTACATTATCAGGAATGTTTGAAATTAATAATACAAGTAAAATTATGACTCTTAAAAATGAAATTTCACGAATCAAGATGAGTCAAGGAGAATCTATCACATCATACTTTACGAGAATTACTGAGTTAAGAAATCAACTGGCAACTATTGGGCATACCTACGATGAAAAAGAACTATCTATGATAGCACTTAACAAATTGCCTCTCTCATGGGACTCCTTTACTCAAGGAATCAGTGCATGTCCTAAACTGCCTAAATTTGATAAATTAAAAATTGATTGTCTTCAACAAAAATCGAGACTAATAACTAGAGGATCGAATTATAAAGAAGATCTTCAAATCTTATACTCTCAATCAAGAAGGAAAGACAATTTCAAAAGAAAAAGAGAATTTCAAGACAAAGGAGAAAGAAACTTTAGGAACAAAAGGAGAGATTATCAAAATAGGCAAGAAGGGAATTCTCTCAATAACGGATGGAGAGGAAGAGATTATCAAATAAGGCAAGAAGGGAACTCTCACAATAATGGATGGAGAAGGAGAGACTATCAAAACAACAATTTTCAAAAAAGAGATCTCTCTAAGGTACAATGTTATAGATGTGACAAATTTGGTCACAAGGCAGCAAATTGTCCAGATCAAAACAATCATCAAACCTCTATTGTAGAAGTAAAAGAAACAGAATCTGAACACCTTGTCCTTTAGTCTTCACCTTGAGAGGGAGTTTATATATGGGCCTTCATGAACTTAAAAGTCTTGTTATAAACTCTTTCTAATTCCTTGTTAGATTTTGCAATTTTTTTTAAGAGATCACATCACTTGTTGTAAATAAATTAAATATTACTATCCATTGAGAATATGATTCTTCGCCTTGAGACAAAGATAAATTACATTGCAAATGA